>VSMD01069594.1:0-31467 GCA_008750895.1 Mirza zaza | reverse complement strand
GGTGCACCTAACATGTAGTGAGCATTGGGAACCACTGGTTAGGAGAGCAAGGGCCATGTCTGCTTATCCATGACTTTATCATTAGTGCTCAGCACACAGCAGCATCTGCACAGAGTAGGCACTCAATAAATGGTAACTGTAGTTACGGTTGTCGTTGTGGTCTACATAAGAAGATTAAGAAGATCATTAAGCCATATGACTTTTGTTTTACATTTTTGGCCTCTGTGATTCTTTGCCACAGAACTCTAAGAAAATAAAACTGTAGTAGCCAAATCATCTTTTTAAAATTCACCGAGTTCCTATTTTCCTGTCAGCATAAAGCTTCAATTAAGGATTAACCAGAAAGTACTAGACATAATATTTTAGCAACCAGTCATATTTCCAAGATGAAACAAAATACAGCATATTAAAAAATCCAATTCATATCATACAATTCCTTTTTATGTAGGAAAATTAGTATATATTAGTAATTACAGTCATTTCAATAGTGATTTTCTAATTTTGTAATTACAAGAATTACTCAGATAACTACTGCTATGTCATTCTGATTCTATTTGTTTTTACTCTGTCACTTTTTCTCTCCTGTCACATGACCTATCTTACCACGTAGGTGTCAAACCCACTCCCCAGTGGCTCAGTGGTTAGGACTAAAGTTTCTTCTGCTTGCCGTTTTCCTGTTCAGCCCTGTGTCAGAGGCAGGCCCTGCACAACTTCTCCTTTAGAGGACATAGTTCCTCTAATCCAGTTCTCAACCATAAACCCACATCAGAATCACCTGGAAAGCTTGTTAAAACACAAATTGCTGGACACCATCCTCAGAGTTTCTGATCAGTAAGTCTGAGGTGAGGCCAGAGAAACTGCATTTCCAACAAGTTGCCAGGTGATGCTGCCACTGCTGATCCAGGGACCACACTTTAGGAACACAACTGCTTTAGTTCATTATGCACAGTAACTACCTCCTCGTTAATGGCTGATGAGAGAGAGAGAGAGAGAGAGAGAGAGAGAGAGAAGTGCAGTTGTGAGGCCTTTCAGGGGACAGTGGGTGAAGACTACTCAATTTATCCCTTATATTTAAAGTACAACCTTGGGCTTTTTCCCCATGATTTCAAAGGAATTTCTCTATGCTATTTTTGTAAACAACCCAACATATCCCATCCATACTTCCCCTTTTATAAGAAAGATATTGTATGTGGGGTCAGCACGCCTCCAGTCTATTCCTTATAGGCAATTCTCTCAGTCACCACTAGCCTGCTTTTTAAGGGCAGCTCTTGTTCACCATCCCTAAAGCCAGCCTGTTTAATGAAATCACTTTTGGGATTAACACAATGGTGGGAGGAGGACTAAAATAGCAGTGAGGAAATTGCTAAGAACTCTTCAAAGAAACAAGCTTCCAAATCACTTTAGGAGGTTTCAGCTGAAGTTAGAAGGGAGTGGTGAGGTAAGAAATTCCAAGGCACCCCCAAGAAAGCATACTGAGCCCAAGATCAGCACCCTGGCAAGATGCTGGGCAGGCAAGCAAGACCCTATCACTGGACTGAACAGCTAGGGTGAGCATGACATTTTAGCCTTTGCAGTTACTCACTTTTAGTTTCTCTCTTAACCAGTTCTCTTTTCTCCCCTGAACTTAGCTATGTGCCTGACTTCACTGACATCTTTAGGCTTCCCACCATTCTGACCTTTTAAACACTCCAATGACTGTGATTTATCTTTTTCAGACCAAAAAAAAATCTCAAAGTTGAAAGGATCCTTAGAGTTCACTCACTCCAGAGGTCCCCAGCTCTGACTGCACAGCACAGAAGAATCACCTGGAGACTTTCCCCAGTCCTACCCAGAGCAATTGCATCAGAATCACTGGGGATGGGGCCCACACACTGGTCATTTTTAAATCCCCTCACCAGGTGATTGATTCTAAAGTACAGCCAAGGCTGTGAACCTCTCACCTAGTCCAGCTCCTTCCAAGTGGCAAGTCTGCTCCTACAGAATTCTTGAAAGATGAGTATTTAACCTCTACGGTAAAATTCTCCTTTGACGGGACAGAAGTGCATTTCCCTGTAGCCCAGGCCATTGCCAGATATCTGTAATTGTTAGGAAGCTCTTATCTGGACCCTAGTTTTGTTTCATTCCAACTTCCATCCATTGATCCCAGCTCTAAGATACAAAGCAAGTTAAAATGTTTACTTCTTTATTTAAAAAAAAATTTTCCAAATCCTCAAAGGTAACCAGTATATACACCCAGTCTTCAAGTCTCCTGTTCTCTAGGTTAAATAGCCCCAGTTCCCTTAACTATTCTTTACATATCATGATTTCCAGATTTTATGTCACCCTAATCACCTGCCACTACATGCCCTCCAGTTTGTTAATGTCCCTTCCAAAACACACTGCTCTGAACTGAAGATACTATAGCAAATATAGTGGAATTATTACATCCCTTCATCTGAAAACTAAACTTCCATTACCACTGCTTAATATGACTAGTCATTTTAGACACTCATATTGAGAATTGTAGTCTGGTAAAACCTACAGATTTTTTTCACATGAACTAGGTAGTTCCCAGTCAGGAATCTCACCCCATGTGTATCATTCAAATGTTAACCTTATGGTTTCAGCCCATTTTTCTAGCCTTATACTTGATATTCTTATGAAATACATCACAGTCTCTCACTAAAAGTTTTTTATTGTTGGCAAATTTTCTAAGCATACTTTCTAAGTTTTCATTCAAATCACTGATAAAACATGCCATGTAAGATAGGGACAGGGACAGAACATTGTAGTGTATTCCCCTATATTCTTTATTCAAGGTGGATTTCACACCATTTATCAATATGATTTGGCCATGATTCATGCTAGTACCAATCCTCTTAGTTCATTCTTGTCCAATCCCTGTTTCTCCAACTCATCTTTAAGCATATCATGAAAGAATTTGCTATCCATCTTTCTAATGAAGTACTTACAAGTAAAATGATATAATATCTGGATTTCCTTAAAATATTCCGAAACCCACAACAAAATGCCGGGGGGAGGGGGGGGAGTGATAAATGAAATTAAAAAAATCTCAGAATACTGATAATTGTTGAAGAGGGGCAATGTGAATGCAGAGGTTTATTATACTATTCATCTTGTGTTTGTTTGAAAATTTCTATAACTAAAAACTTTTTAAAACCTCTTGCTGAATTCAAGAGACTGCCAACATTTCTTAATCCTAGCACCCTCCTACATATTTTCCAAATTGGAGTAATTTGATATAAGTTGATTTAGAAAATCAAGGCCAGTTTCAAGTCATTGGAGCTTTCTTTTCAAGGTGCTAACAAATCTTCCATATTTAAGATTTTGCCAAATATCATCCTCATATTGAGTTTCCTGAATCCATCCTCTTCCATCTTTTATGATATAGACCACCAATCCTAAGAATTTCAAGAGCAGAATCTCTGTAAAGTTCTTTAAACTCATTTAGAAAAGTCAAGGGCTCTCTTAAATAATTTTTCATCTGTTTCAATGACTTTTTAATTATATACGTACTTACTTTGTCTTGATTGAACTGCATTTTTCAAGATGGAAGCAAAATAGAAGTTCAAAGATTCCAATTCCCTTGCATCATCCATTATCACTGTGCATCCCTCTTCCTGTTAGTGTTCTTGCACTGAACCGTAACCAAAATAACGTTTGTTATCTTTAGCATTTTTTCCTGGATGCTTCATCTCCAACAAATATTTAGCCTAAGTGGTGCTACTTTTAAAAGAATTCTCCTAGCTTCTAAATAGTCTTCTCAATTACTTTCCATCTACTTTCTCTATTGTACAAATCCTTGGAAGTGGGGAAAGTTTTTATTTTTTAAAAGTCATGGTCACCATAAAAATTTTTAGAAAACAGAGAAAAGTTATATATAAGAATATAAAACTCACTCATAATTTTGGAGCTCCTTATTAAAGTCCCTCTGGTCAAATGTTTTAAATGCCTTTTACTTTTCTTGCCCATTATGATTCTTTATGATTGCATAATCAGACTTCTCATCTTGTTATTTCTTTTTTAGACTCTTATCTTTTTTGAGTCATATTCTTTTTAGCATATCTGACTATGAGATATCATCTATCATTTTTCTGGGTTTTTTTTCAATCTGCTTTC
Source organism: Mirza zaza (assembly GCA_008750895.1). Classification (NCBI taxonomy): domain Eukaryota; kingdom Metazoa; phylum Chordata; class Mammalia; order Primates; family Cheirogaleidae; genus Mirza; species Mirza zaza. The sequence goes on along the minus strand of VSMD01069594.1, from coordinate 27,348 downwards.
TTAAAAATTAAGGCCATGTGTTTGGTTGCCTTAAATTTTCCTCTTTTAAAATTATTAATGCCTACATGAAATTATCATTGTTCCTACCTTCTCTATCATAACTTCCTTTTGAATTAAAATTAAATCAAAGAAGAAGGGCACAAATACCTTCCTCTAGCTTGCAAAAAGTATCTGTAAGGAAAATGAAGAATTCCTCACATGTTCTACTTTTGAAATATTAGATTTCTAATAAATATCCATGTAAAGTTACAGTGTTTCAGAATTTTCACAATCAAAAGGGATTTCAGAGAGTGACAGAACAAAGTGTTGCCAGTATCCACTGCAACTATCTTTTGGCCAAGCACTGCAGGCACTTCACATAATTCTTTTCATTTAATACTCTCAAATATTGTATAAGGTAAGTACTATACTACTTTAGTCTCCATTTTAAAAAGAAAATATGCAAACGATATAAGTTAAGCAACTTCCCCAAGACCAAGACAGAAGACTATCTTTGAAATAATAATCATAATTTGCATATCCAGTGTATATACCCTACCTCCAGTTAAAATACTCCATCCATACTCTATTTTGCTTACATCCCAGCCTTGTAATTTGTAATAGATACACTTCGGCCAGATCCTGCCCTTAACTGGGGTGGTTAATCTTATATTCACACAACAATGTCCTTTTTACTTTCTCTCCTTTGCATTCTCACCCAAATCCCTCTATGGAGCTGTCAATTTCATGTCTCTATATTTTAATACAGGCAAACAATACCTTTAACATTCCCTTCCTCTTCTAAAACATCTATATCTTTAAATAAAAAATAGACTTCATTGCCCTCTGCCAATTAAGAGACCCATCCTTCCAAACCCTTAGTAGCATGTCAAGCTTCATGTTTACATAAAGTAAAAGTAGTATGTCTATTTTAACAGGTTAAACTTTGGTTTGAAAATATAAAGATGATCAAAATAAAGTTTAGAATACTAAACTCACCAAATTTCCCTAAAAGTTGTATCAATGAATCATAGATTTATTCTTCTTTTTTTCCTCCCTCAGATCTTTTCCTGGAAATTAATATATTGGGTGATACTTCATTGGAAGATGCAAAGTCTGTAGCCCAGCACCTTTCTATGCATTATTCTAATGTTGGTAGCTCCTTACCTAAGTCAAAAAACAATAGCAAAACAAGAAAAACAAAACCTAGAGGTTATAAGCTCTGGGATCTTGAGTAAGTCACTTTTTCTTTGTTTCCTCAGCGGTAAAATGAGGATTAATGATAATACCTACTAATGATAATACCTACTATACATGACAGGGTTGTCAAGAGGATTAAATTATATCAAATAGTGTATAAAATCTGCCATATGAACTGTAAATCCAATGGTTATGATGATGATGGTTCACAAGGCCATAACTCTATTTGTAATCAATACATAAATTTAAATATGTAAATATGCAATAACCAAGTAACCAGAGGCTTTTTATGTTTATAAATGGTGTTAAAAATGTTAAGTTTCCCAAATTTCCAGGTTTCAACTTTTTCTCATGATAAAAAAGTCTAGGTTGGGGAGGTGGTTTATGTCAACATTTGCTGAGAATTTTCTCACTGGATTTGGTGTTTTAGGAACCAGCTTTTTTTTTTTTTTTTTTTGCTGACAGTAGGCACTGGAAGCCAGAATCTAGGACTGAGCTTGGCTTGGTGGACCCACGAGTTGCCAAGAAGGAAGGCAACTCCAAGGTGGGCTTGGAGTTGCCTTCCTCCTTGGGGAAAAACCTAAGCCTCTAAAATCAGGGTTCTAAAATCAAGGTTTACTTTCTCAGGCAAAAGAGGGGATGCAGTAGGGAGGCTGGGGATGTGCACAACTTCCCTTCCCTGCTGATCCTGCCCTCCTTCAAGCTTATTTTCTAGACTCCTTTTCAAGGCCATATGGAAATCCCTGTGCTCAAAGTACCCTCTATCCTCCATTGCTTCTTGCTCCACTAATTTCCAATTTGGTGAAGTTAAAAAGAAATACTGCTGGTGGTCTTAAATGTAAAAGGCTGCTGTGTGGTTCTTCTCACCAAAACCTGGCTATGGCAAAGCCGAACAGAAAGAACAGGAGTTTGGGGTCATTATGGGAAGAGGAGGGGCAAACCATCCTAGGAAGTTGGGAGCAAAGGCAACACTGGGAGGACATAGTGGGTCAGGAGTTAGAAGAGAGGCTCAGAAATGAGGTCTTCAGATAATCACATCTACTTCACCAGCACTCAGTTTTCCCAAGTACCCACTCTGTCCCCTTTCTGCCTCTTTAGACAACAAGCGTAGTACCACAGGACTCTAGGCCAAAAAAAACCTCTGTCATCCTAATGATCATCCTCTTTCTTATGTGCTTTCTGGGTCCCAGGCACTGTGCTAAGCACTTTACATGCATTATTCATGAAGTCGTCACAATATTGGAGCTAACATTAGCCTATTTTACACTTGAGGAAAGTTTGGTTATGTGCTCATGGTCACACAGATGGTAAGTACAGGGCTGGAATCTAAATATAAGCCTATCTGACTTTGGGAATTCTATGCTTTTAGTTATTTGAAGGAACTGACACTCATTTAATCCTCCCCCCAACACCCACCCACTTTCTTCAGTCAAGTGTGGTCAATTTGTATAGCCATCTTCTGAGAAAAGTTGTCACAGGTGGTTTCTGCCTCATAAGTTGCTAGGTTAGTTTTATGGCCAACTTTGTGTCTTGAAACCTTATGTTCTTGGCCACAATAGATTATTCCAGCAACTACAGGTTAAGCCAAAGTCAACTATAGGCTAGACTTGCATTATCTCATTTAATCCTCATAACAAAGCTTTAAAGTAAGTACTAATATCAACTCAATTTTTACAGGTGGGAAAACTGACACTCAGAGAAGTTAAGTTACCTGCCTAAGGCTGTACAGCTTAGTAAGAAGTAGAACTAGGATTGGTAGTTAGGTTATCCAAATGCTTGAACACTCTGCTCTACCTCCCTCTTTTTGAGAGATCAGTGGAGTTGGCATGGAACAAAAGACTCTTTTGAATGAATATTGTAGCAACTGAGGGAAGTTGTCCAGCCACAGCAGTAGGAGATGCAAACAGCGTAACAGAGTCAGAAAAGAGCTAAGTTTTGAGAATGAAAGAGTGATGAGAAGGGATGACTTCCATAGTGGCTGTCTGGTCATTTGGGTCATCTGGTCATTTGGGCAAATCCCTCATCAAAGGGATTTCCACTCCATGAGTCTCTGATATGCAGCTGTTTATATGCAGCTGTAGAGCCTGTTACCTGTGTTTCCTGACTTCTCCATGTGGGCCTGTCAAACCTCCATCACCTCAGATTAAATAGCCCTGTTCTTGTCCCCTTGTGCCTCACATACACACTCCCTTAGGCCTAAACTCCCTGCAAGACCCCCCATTATCGTCTTGGCGTTATGGAGTGGAGTGATGAGAGCCCTAGAGCTTTGCACACCTTAACACTTGTATCCTGCCACTACCTCAGCCCCCAGTTTTACTTCCTTCCCCAACAGGTAACTCTTTCTCCTTTCTTCATTGTCTGCCAGTTCCAGGGGAAGAGTACTGAAACCTAGGGGTGTTCTCTAAAAAGTCCTGGGTGCACTGGGTGTACATTAAATGTTTCCTAAGGGAACAGCAAGACAAAGGCAGTGTGTAATTCAGAAGGCCTCACAGCTATTAGCCTCTAGAACTACCACGTCCTGGGCCCACCAAGGTCTTGAGATGACTGGGGAACAAAGCCAAAATTTTTTCCCCAGGTCTTCACACCCTGCAGTTAGGCCCATTCTCTACACAAGACAACAGAGCTCATAGGAGTCCCCACGTCTCTGAAGTTGGCTAGGGCAAAGAGCTGCTGGTGAAAGTCATTGCTGGAAATGCTGGCAGGAAGCCACAGAAGACATTTTTAGTGACCCCCATAATGTCTGTATATTCTAAGGAACTTGTATTCATGAATGGCTAGTGCTACATCATTAGAAGTCATACATGACAGGCTGTTGCAAGAAAGATCCAGAAACTTAGTGATCTGGATTTCCAGACTTCAGTGTCCCAGATCTTTAATACCCACCCTGTCTTATAGGCAATTTGGCCAATGGTCAAATTGCTACCCTGATCTTTCCTACAATTTTAAAAGAAAATGAACAAGAAAAAAGGTGGTTATACATAGCACCCCAATATATTCCTCACCAGGAAGGAAGAATATAGTAATCAGAAATAGGCAAAAAGAAAACAAATTAACTAGGAACCTATGTTTTTACATAGATCTTCTACCTGCTTCCACACCTCTTCCCAGGCCTCCTGCTGTCCTCCTTGCTTGCCAAATTTGCTCTTTCTCCATATCTGTTCTTCTTTTCTATAATCAGAAATATCTAGAAACTGAGTTCCCCAGGCAACCACAAATATTTGTTATTCTTTCTGTCTTATGACATGCCTTAAAAATAAATTCAGATATTTTTCCTACCATCAAAATGCCAGAAAGAATGTAAACAGATAATAGTTTTTCATGCATACTTGTAAAATAGAGACGGCCTAACACTACATAGCTGAGATTTCTAAGAATAATGTAAAAGTCCTTAAACAGAAGACAATATAAAACCTGGTTGTTAGATTACGCTGTCTTTAAAATGGGACAAGTAGAGGAGGGCTTGGGAAAAGAGGATTGGTGCAAGCAAATACACACATGCTCACACACACTCTTTCTTTTTTAGAAACAGAGCAGCAAAGAGAAGAGTGCATGTCTGCTCTAAAATTTAGTCAAGATTTTGCCTATTTCCTTTGAAATGCTCCCTTCATGTGCCAGCCAAGGACCCTTAGAGACCTCCATTTGAAGCTGACAGTACTTGAAGCCAATTAACAAACAAGATTTGCTTTCTAGTCTAAAGTGACTCTGGGGTGGGTGACCTTTCAGAAATCATGGACAAAGTCTCCATTTAAAGCTCCTACATAGTTATGACCCCACTATACAAATAATTGTGAATTAGGAGGTTTCCAAATTAAACTAGGTCCAGCAAATAAAAGTGTGACAATGACAACAGTGTTATTTATAAAACTGCACATTTTGATAGTCTCAACAATACTTTACAAAATACATTTATATCCACTCTTTTTTTGGATCCTCAAAGAAACTCCCTAGGACACAGAGGATCCAAACACCCATACACTTCCATTCTACAGGTGTGTAAAAACTGAGGTTAAAGAGCAAGGGAACTTGCCCAATCTATATGTAACTGAGTATAAAATTCAGCCAAGGCTTCTACTTCCAGCCCACGGTCTTTTTAGCCTAGTTCTTCCATGTCTGGATCCCACCATCACCCAAGAATCCCAAAACCAATAGGATTTGTGATACAGATGACCAGGAGTGGAAAAAGCAGCCTTACAGCTTTCAGATAATCAATTCAAAAATAGGTAAAAGAATGCAAAGATTGTATGGGAAAAAAACAACAGGAAGAGCTAAGATGAACTAACACAGGATGGAGTCACTAAGGCAAGGGGCAATTACTCTCTTCTTTCTCCTTCATATCCTTCTTGTTCATGATCACCTATCCTAGGACACAAGACTTCCCCAAATGGCCCTATAATAACCCTTTCCCCCAACATTATCTTGTCTTTACCAGGTTCATGTGATAGTCTCTTAAAATATTTTAGCTAAACTTCCTTATTGACTAGGGACAAGTTTCCATTTTTTTTTTTTTTTGGAACTGCCATATTAGCACCAGTCACATTCATTTTACTACCTCCTTTGACATTTGTTCTTTGTATGGCATGGTTTCTGAATCCTTCCCCATTCTGGACATACCCACCCAGTTTGTCAATATCTCACTTCAAATGTGATACAAAAAGAAAATGTACTACCCATAGAGTGATTTTCAGTTCTTCACTTAATAAATCAACCAGAAATGAAATAAATATGTCCTGAATCACAAGGGAACACTTGGGAGTCATGGAAACATTCTATATCTTGATAAGCCAGTAAAAAGTGTTGTTGTAGGAGTAAACAAGGTAGTGAAAGTCAGGCACTTAGTACAGGGCCTGGCACAACATTGGTCCTTTATAGATCACTACAAACTAGTGTCTTCATGGCACTATATTTGCAGTATTATCTTCAGTTCAGAACTGTGGATTGTGAGATTGACATTAACAAACTGGAAGGCAGAAGGTCCAAAGAAGAGAAAGGAGCTCCTACTCACAGAACTCCTATCAACAATTTGTCCCTTTCGGTTTACCTCTCTCCAGTTCTATGCTGCCCCAGTGAAGACATACTAGGCTTGACTACTGATACTCAGTCCCACCCAATTCCTGGAGTATATTATAGATTTCCTCACTCTAGTGGGAGAGCATCTGAAAATCCACTATTACTCCCATGCCTATGGTCAAGTGTCCTGGAAGGAATTTAACCTCCCCTTTGGGAGAATCTGGGCAAACTTCCTTGGCTAAATCCATTCCAGAGTATGTAATACAGTGTGACCTTCTGTCTGGCTACCAAGGTCCTTGTCCTCATTTCATTTCTACCCTAGGACTAAAGCCTGACCTCAGATGTTGACCAAATTGATAGAAGACTGGCTCCCTTCAGTGGTTTTAATCCTTTCCCCTCACACATGGTCTGAATTCAGTCTCTGGCATCTCCTTGGTGCTCACTGAGACAGACCTGCCTGACAAGTGACTTGGACACAAACCAAGAATGTACTCCCCAGATGCCTCCACAGCTGGACCCCACAGCTAGGATCAAAGCCCTTAAATACGGTCATAGCTTGGATCAAACATAATTTTGTTCCTCTTCCTTGAACACAATGATCTAAATTGCCCAGGTCAACTTCCTTTTACTCTCTCCCACTTGCAAAGAGCTTCAATCAGTTTCACATCTGTAGATATTCCATTTACAATGATAGTAAAGAAGGAAAAAAAATTACAAAGAGCAGACACACAAACTAATAAAGCAAAACAGTCTGGAAGATTTAGTGTATGGGGCAAATAGCTCTAAAAACTTTAAAAGACCTTGAGGTAATTGCTGTTTTATAACTTCATTCTTTCATTCATGTATTCATTCACTATGCATGCTTGCACTGATTTGAATATTTGATTGCCTATAATATACTTGGCCCTGGATATATAAATATGAGTAAGATTCATATTTATAGTGCAACATATTTATTCATATTTAAAGGGTCACAAAAATTAGTGTTCCTAATGGCAATGTCATCACTTTGACCTAGCAGCTAAAAGCTTTTATGTTTGGTATGCTCTGTTAAAGAAGGAAAATATGCAGTACACCTTAGTAGATTATAAAATTCTATCAACAACATCAGCTATAATTGGCATAAAATGTAATGTACAAGCTTCATTTCTCTGGGTAACAGCAGCATTAGTCTTGAGTTTGGCATGTCTGGGTCTGAATTACACCTCTGGTCCTCCTATATGGGAGTAGCCTCAGTTCCTCATCTCAGAAGTAGGAATAACAGTAGTTCTCATCTCATAAAGCTATTATGAAGGTAAAATGAGATAATACAAAGTGCTTAACATGGTACCTGGAAAGCCTCTGTTTACACTGTATTTTCCTTCTCAAATATGCATACCATAGTTTTTAATTGTATGATTTACATTAACAAGATCTTTCCATTTTTCAAATGATCTTAGTACCTCCATTTGGGGTTAATATCTAAGGTTAAGTGAAAATGGCCTTGAAAAGGAAACTTTAAGAAGTAAAAGCAGTAACCAATAAGGACAACACACCCATAACCTTAATTAAAAAGGAATCAAGTAGAAGTAAGTAGCCCAGAGCCCTAAAAATTATAATTTGTGAAAAAATTACCAAAACGATTACCTACTAGGAAAAGAAGTTATAAGATGTGAAACTTTCCAGGTTGAAACTAAACCAACTGCAGGATGCATCAACAAAACAGCAGTATCTCATTCAAGGATCAGTCTTTCAAAGCATACCTGGAGACCCTGTATTAAGTTACAGACACACACTTAAAGTGAGAACTTGATAGCCAGGAAATGGTCCAAAACTTTCCAAAAATGTTAGCCAAGCAGAGTTTGACAAAGGAGCAAAATACAGTAGGACCTAGGCCTCTTCAGGCTGGGGAATAGCAGATTAAGTTTAGTGAGAAAGGCATGACGAAAGCCAAGGCAAGCCAAAAGCTAGGCCTCTTGTGCCAGTTAGCCAAGTTGTGACTGCAAAGGAAAAGTTCCTGAAGGAAATTAAAACTCCAGTGAACACACAAATAATAAGAACAAGAAGCAGCCTTATTACTGATATGGAGAAAATTTTATTGATCTGGATAGAAGATCAAACCAGCCACAACATACCCTTAAGTCAAAGCCTAATTCAGAGCAAGGCCATAACTCTCTTCAATTCTATAAAGGCTGAATGAGGTGAGGAAGCTTCAAAAGATAAGCTGGACATCAGTAGAGGTGACTTCATGAATTTTAAGAAAAGAAGCCATCTCCATCTACGGCCATACCACCCTGGATGCCCGATTTCTTCTGATATTAGAAGCAGGGTCGGGCCTGGTTAGTACTTGGATGCAAGAAAAGAAGCTGTCTCCATAACATAAAAGTGTAAGGTGAAGTAGTAAGTGCCAATGTAGAAGCTGAAGCAAGTTATCCAGAAGATCTAGCTAAAATAATTGATGAAGGGGGCTACACTAAACACCTGATTTTCAATGTAGATAAAACAGCCTTCTCCTGGAAGAAGATGCCATCTAAGGCTTTCATAACTAGAGAGATGAAGTCAATGGCTGGGTTCAAAGCTTCAAAGGACAGGCTGATCCTCTTGTTAGGGACTTATGCAGCTGGTGAATTTAAGTAAAGCCAATGGGCCACTGACCATTCCAAAAATCCCTTTAAAATTATGTTAAATCTACTCTGTCTATGTTCTACAAATTGAACAACAAAGTCTGGATGTAGCACATCTATCTACAGCATGGCGTGCTGAATATTTTAATCCCACTGTTAAGACCAACCAACTGCTCAGAAAAAAAAAGATTCCTTTCAAAATATTACTGCTCATTGACAATGCACCTGGTCACCCGAGACCATTGATGGGGATGTACAAGGAGATTCATGTTATGTTTATGCCTGCTGACACAATATCCATTCTGTAGCCCATAAATCAAGGAGTGCTATAGTTTGGATGTTTATTCACTTCAAACCTCATATTTAAATTTGATCCCCAATGTTCAAGGTGGGGCCATATAGGAGGTGTTTAAGTCATAAGGGCAGATCGCTCATGAATACATTAATGCCCTCCTCACAGGTGAATAAATTCTCACTGTATTAGATTCCTTGAAAGCTGGTAAAAAGCCTGGCACTTCCCACCTCTTTGCTTCCTCTCTTACCATATGAGCTCTGCACACACTGGTCCTTCCTCCACGAGTAGAAGCAGACTGAGGCCCTCACCAGATGCCCACTCTTGAACCTTCCAACCATCAGAATTGTGAGCCAAATAAACCTTTTTTTTCTTTATAAATTACTCAATCTCAGGTAACCCCTTGTAGCAACAAAATTAACTAATACAAGGAGTAATTTCAACTTTCAAGTTCTATTTTTTTTTTTTTTGAGACACAGTCTCATTCTGTCACCCAGGTAGAATGCAGTAGCATCTTCATAGCTCACTGCAACCTCAAACTCCTGGGCTCAAGTGATCCTCCTGCCTCAGCCTACTGAGTAGCTACAACTATAGCCATGCACCAACATGCCCAGCTAATTTTTTCTGGTTTTGGTAGAGACAGGGTCTCACTCAGGCTCATCTTGCAATGTCAAGCAATCTTCCTGCTTACATCTCCCAGAGTGCTAGAATTCAAGTCCTATTTTCAAAATACATTTTGAAAGGCTATAGCTGCCACAGTGATACCTCCTACAGGTCTGGGCAAAGTAAATTGAAAATCTCCTGGAAAGGACTCATCATTCTAGATACCATTAAGAACATTTGTGATTCATGGGAGGAGGTCAAAATATCAATATTAACAGGAGTTTGGAAAAAGTTGATTCCAGTCCTCATGGATGACTTAGAAGAGTTTAAGACTTCATACACTTCATACATTGCTGAAATTTAGACAGCAATTTGGAAATTCTACTTTTAGGAATTTATCCCAAAGAAATCTTCAAAGATGTGCACTGAGATTGATCCATGAGCAGTTATTTATAATAACAAAATAACTGGAAATTCCCCATATGCTCCATAAAAGGAAATGGTTAAATAAACATATGATATGTGTTCAAATGATGAAACATTATATGCAGCCATTAAGAGATCATATGATAAAAGCCATCTGATTGTCATGACATATTGCAAAGTAAAATAGAAGACTGCAATTGTTATGTATAACATCACCTTAAATTTGTAGAAAATAAATAACAATAAAAAGTAGGACAGGCTGGGCGCGGTGGCTCAAGCCTGTAATCCTAGCTCTCTGGGAGGCCGAGGTGGGCGGATCCTTTGAGCTCAGGAGTTCGAGACCAGCCTGAGCAAGAGCGAGACCCCATCTCTACTATAAATAGAAAGAAATTAATTGGCCAACTAATATATATAGAAAAAATTAGCCGGGCATGGTGGCACATGCCTGTAGTCCCAGCTACTTGGGAGGCTGAGGCAGCAGGATTGCTTGAGCCCAGGAGTTTGAGGTTGCTGTGAGCTAGGCTGACGCCACGGCACTCACTCTAGCCTGGGCAACAGAGTGAGACTCTGTCTCAAAAAAAAAAAAAAAAAAAAAAAAAAAAGTAGGACAAAGAGAAGGAACAAGAGAGATTGGAAAGTCACAAGACAGAGATAGGAGTATAGAATTTTTATTCTTTTACTTTTTCTTTACATATTCCAAATTTTCTCTTATAAACATATTACTTTTGTAATTTAAAAAGATAGCAAATGTAATTAATTTTATTTTAATTAAGATATTTGAGGATGCTCAAGTCCCTGCCAGCACTAAAATGCATTAGGGCTTTTTAAAATGCCAAGTGCATGGATACCTAGACCACATCTGAAATGTGATTTTTCTAACCTCCCCCTCTCTGCCCTAATCCTCCCTTAAAGTGCAGAGTCCTGCAAACCATTGGGTTTTGCAAACAGATATGCACTCTGAAGCCATAATGCAGTTCTGGGAGGAGCAATCATAGGTAGGGGCCTGAGGTTTGGGCTGTCTTCACAATCTGAATCCTGGAACAAGCTTTCTGAGAAAGACACAATTGAAAAAAGACCACACTTCCTGGCCCTGAAGGGCCTCTGGTTTTTCTTTCATGGAAAATGTTTGCAGTCTGGATGGTCGGTCAGCACCAGGGAGTTACATGTCTTCCTGTAAATGTTTCCACTGTTAAAAGACTTAAAAGGTAGCTGATAGTAGAGGTATAAATAGAATACAAAGCACAGAAACAAGGCTATTTCTAGCTGACTTGAACATTTGTTGTTATTGTCTGCCAAGAGTCCATTTCCCCTTTTTCTGGTACAAGGACTCTAAATTTCCTTTAAAGAACTATACCTCCCTCCATCTCAACCATGTTCTTTGGATGTCACTGATTCCTCCTTAGTTCAGAGAGGAGGGGCTGGAAACAAGGGGAGGAGAGAGCAATGGGACAAAGTTCGGGGAGACTTTTGTACCCAACACGCCACCAAATGTGTCTTATCAAGGTTACCAACAACCTTCAACCCTGCTAAATGCCAGGGTTAATTCTCAGTTTCACTTTATTTCACCCATGAGCCACATTAGACCCAGATGATCACTTCCTCTCCTTGAAGCACTTTTCTTCACTTGGCTCCCAGGACACCATACTCTCCTACTTTGTTCCTCTCCCCTCGGCCCCACACATACACTTGCTCAGTCTTCTTGGATGGTTTCTCTTCTTGTCCCTAACCTTTAAAGTTGGAGCATCCCAAGGCTCAGTCCTTGGAACATTTTTTCTTTTATATCTACATTCACTCATCCAGTCCTGTTACATTTAAATCCAGTGCCACTGAGTTTAAACCCCACCCGATGACTCAAATTTATATCTCTAGCCCAGTCTTCTCCCCTAAACTCCAAATTTGTACATCCATCTGCTCTTTTCAAAATCCCCATGCTGTAACCTAACCTCTAGCCCTCAATTATAAAACAAATGAGAAACTAAACCAGTTCAACAGAAAAACAATGATTGGTGAGACGTGTCCCTTTATTTAAGTGAAAAGATCTTGGCCAATTAACTCTGAGGCAGGCTAATTCGGGTATAAAGATAACAGAGAAGAAAGAGAGAAGACAGATGTCTTTATATTTCTCCTAACAACAACATGTTACCTTAAAGCAAAGAAAAAGGCTAAATAAAACCGAGAAAGATGGATAAGACCGGGCTCATGTTAGTCCAGATCTGTGTTGCATTTCAAACTTAACACATCCAAAACTGAGACCCTGATCTTCTCATTTAAAACCTGTTCCTCCTACAGTCTTCTTATCTCAACCTAAGACATCTCCATTCTTCTAGGTCCTTGGAAGGCCCAAAACCTTGGAGTCAAGTTTCCTTCTCTCTTTGTTTTCCATCCAATCCAATTAAGAAATTCTATTGGCTCTATCTTCAAAATAGATCCAAAATCCAATCACTTCTCACTACTTCTGCTGCTACCTAGAAATGGACACCATCTCTCACCTATATTATTGCAGTAGTTTCACAACTGGCCTCTCTCCTTCTGCTCATGCCCCCTTTAAGTCTATTCTCTACAATAAAGACAGAGTGACCCTATTAAAGCATAAATTAGATAAGGTCACTCTGCTCAAGACCCACAGTGGTTTCCCATTGCTCTATGATTAAAAGCCAAAGGCTCTACAGTGGCCTACAAGACCCTAGATATTCTCTTTAGGCCAAATTTCCCTCTCAGCCCTCACCTCCTTGCTCTTTCCACTCCAACCACTGGATTCCCTGTTGCTCCTTAAACACCTAATTTCTCTTCAGGAGAAATTTGTTTTTGCTGGTCCTTCTGCCTGGAACGTTTTTCCCAGAAATAGCCATACTGGCAGCCATGTGTTTACCATGAGTATAAAGAGGTCTTAGTACTGTTATCCAACAAAGGCTCAGGAAATGTGCTAAGCAGTAGAATAGGAGTTCATTCCCCAATTCAACAGACACTTTCTCTCTGTGAGGAAAGAGCAAAAGAAAGAAAATGGGTCCTTCCTGAATGCCTTTATGTCTCTGGGCAATGATACAGACAGAATTCTGACAGCCCTAGTCTCTTTATCCTCTGAAACATGACTACTGTATATGACAAGAGGACATTTGCCCTCTTTTCTGTATCTGAGTCAGCCTTTCTACCTAGAGAATTTAGATGTCTTCCCACACTTAGGGATCTAGCGGTAGGTGATCTCATTCTTCCAAGATCCAAACATAATCTGAGGGAGCAATGGACAGACTAATATTCCAGTCCTTTCTTACATTAGACTGGGATGACTCTACCCTAATGCTTCCTTAAATCCTTTTTAGAATAAGGTGAAAAGCGCATACATTCATTTGTACAAACATACAAAAGGAATCTCTTTCTTTCAAGGGTAAGGCCTTAGATTAAATAAATTTGTGCATGAAAGCATAAAGAAGAATGAAGAAAAAGCTTGCCTTCAAAATAGATATGATTCAGGAAAGAGAGGGAAGTCTCTTTTTGTTTGTCTTTTTAACTATATACAAAAGGATGTTGCTATGAGAACAGACTAAGATAAAAGATTTCATAGAAGCCAAAAACACTGTAGCTGAAGGAAAGTTTATACTGGAGATAATTAAGGAAAATTCAATCAGTGATGTAAAAGAAAATCTTAGGAAAATATTCTCAGAGTGCAGTGAAAAATAAATGAAGGAAAGGAAGAAAAAAGGAAGGAAGGAAAAAGAAAAAAAAAGAAATATGAAGTTTAGCGATGAAAGATCCAAATAATAAATCCCTGAAGAAGAAAAAAACAAAGCAGGAACATCGATCAAAGTCATGACAGAAGAAATCTTTTTTGCTCCAAAAGAAGTCCTGAATTTGTAAAGCAAGTGGGTTTTACCACTTGCTAGGCAGAATCTAAAAAGGAAGTCTATATCCAGTGGTCAAAATTATAAATTTCAGGAATAGGGAACAAAAACCATTCAGACTGAAAAACAGCTGTTCTCAAATTGTTAGTCCATTTTGTGCTGCTATAAAAGACTAAGTAATTTATAAACAACAGAAGTTTACTTGGTTTATAGTTCTAAAGACTGGGAAGTTCAAGATCAAGGGACCAGCAGCTGTTGAGGGCCTTCTTGCTGCATCATCCCATTGCAGAAGGCAAATAGCAGGAGAGCATGAAAGTAAGAGATCAAACTTGCAGCCTCAAGCCCTTTAAAATTTACAATAATCCATTCATGAGGGGGGAGCCCTCATTACTTAAAGACCTCCCATCAAGCCCCACCTCTCAACACTAATGTATTGGGATTAAGTTTTGAAAACATAGTTTTGGGGGGACACATTCAAACTGTAACAATTTCTTCACAGCATCAAACTTCTCAAGACAGTGGAGGAATATCTCCAATGACTTGAGTGGGAAAGATTGCTATATTTAAGATAAGTTGTCACTATTTTACCACAGTGATGCCTTTACTAAAAAATTATTTTCATATGATTGCTAGATAATTATGAAAAGCATGGAGGAAAGAACTTGATTATTAGTATCTAAATAAAAAGGAAAGCCCCTGTGAAATAATTGACTAACAGAATTTTGAATACTGGAGTTTATAACATTATCATACTAAATATTTAAAATAAGAAAGGAGGACACAGGGAAACAAAAGCTATTAATCCTTCTTTCATAACAGGGTTCAGAAGTTACTCATTTTCACTTTGATATTAAGATAAATTTAAGCTAAGGACTGCTTTTCTTTTAACTTAAAATTTCTACAGGTAGAATTAAAAATCAGATGTCTATTATCCACAGCTTTGTAGAAACATATGTGAAAACAAATAACAAAATCCCAAAGTCTGTATAGCAAAAAACATAATAGGAGAAAACATTAAACACCAAGAATAAAACAAGAATAACAGATAAAATAAATGTGAACTATTTTAATTCCTCTATTAAAACAGAGACTCAAATTGGATTTTAAAAGCCAATTACAGAGATTCATCTAAAATAAAGTGATACAGAGAGATTAAAAATAAAGACAGATGAAATATATCAGCCAAATGAAGGGGAAAGGGAATAGAATTCAAGACAAAGTGGATAAAGGGGTTATCTAATATTTCATCAAACTATGGACTATAAAGACTGTATAAAACATGAATAGAGGTGAATAGACAACAGGTGATTGTATTGTATTAAATCTACCTTAATTGTATTAAGAGCATAAAGTCATTATTATTTGAAGCATTGCTAAAGAATCTATGAGGAGTATATTGTTGGGGGCAATTGAAGTAATTAAAAGTAAAAATATGATAGCAAGCCAAAACTGAAATTTTAAAATAACTACATTTATAATAACATCAAAAGGGATTACACCAGTAAATATACTTATCTCTTTAAAAACACAAAATACTTACAAATAAATTTAATAAAAGAAGTATTAAACTCATACTCTGAAAACTACAAAATATTATTGAAGAAAATTAAATAAGACCAAGAAAATATAATAGATATCACATGTTCATGGATTGGAATGCTTAATATTTCTGAGATGGCAATATTCTCCAAACAGATTTACATATTTGATGCAATCTCCATCAAAATCTCAGCTGGCTTCATTTCAGAAATTGGAAAGCTGATCTTAAAATTTATTTGGAAATTTAAGGAAACTATCATAGCTAAAACAATATTATAAAAGAAAAATAAAATCAGAGGACTCAGACTTCCTGATTTCAAAACTTACTACAAAGCTATAATAATCAAGACAGTGTGGAACTGACATAGGGATAAATATATGGATCAATAGTAGAACTGAAAGTCTAGAAATGAACCCTCACATTTGTAGTAAATTGATTTTTAAAGAAGGTGCCAAGACAATTCTCCGGATAAAAGAATAATCTTTTCAACAAATGATGCTGGAACAACTGGATATTCACATACAAAAAAAATGAAATTGAATCCCTACCTCATAACATGTACAAAAATTAACTCAAATTGGATCAAAAACCTAAAGGTAAGGACTATAAAACTCTTTGAAGAAACTATAAAACTCTTTGAAGAAAATATAGACATACATCTTCATGACTTTGGATTACACTATGGTTTCTTAAATATGACAATAAAAACATAAGCAACCAAAGAAAATATAGATAGATTGAACATCACCAAAATGTAAAACTTTTGTGCTGCAAGCAACACCATCAAGAAAGTGAAAAGACAACCTACAGAATGGGAGAACATTTTTGGAAATCATCTTAATTTAATATCTTAAATTAATTATATATCTTAATTATATATCTTATCTATAATTATATATCTTAAAAAGATATATAAAAGATACATAAAGAATCATTACAACCCATAATAAAAAGACAAACCAATTTAAAAATCGGCAAATGATCTGAATAGATATTTCTCCAAAAAAGATAAACGAATGCCCACTAAGCACATAAATAGATGTTCAAAACCATCCACCAGCCATCAGGGAAATGCAAATCAAAACCATAATGAGATACAACTTCATACTCATTAGGAAGGCTATAATCAAAGACAGATGGATAATAAGTGTTGGCAAGGATATGGGCAAATTGGAATCACCATACACTGCTGGTGGGTACAGCTACTTTAGAAAACAGTCTGGCAGTTCCTCAAATGATTAAACATAGACATATGAGTGACTCAGCAATTCCACTCCTATATATATATACCCAAGAGAAATTAAAAGTCTACTAAAAAATTTGTACATGCATGTTCATAGCAGCATTATTCATAATGCCAAAAAGTAGAAACAACCCAAATATCCATCAACTGATGAATGATAAATAAAATGTGGTATATCCATTTAATAAAATGTATGATATGAACTCAATGTCCAGAATAGGCAAAACTACAGAGACAGAAAGTAGACTGCTGTTTGCCTAGCTAGGATTCAGAAGAAAGGTGGGGAACAGGTAGGGAGGAAATGGGGAGTGATCGTTAAGGGTACAGGTTTCTTTTTGGGATAATAAAATGTTCTAAAATTGAATGTGGTGGTGCTGGTGCACAATTTTGTGACTATACCAAAAACCACTGAATTGTATGAGGTGAATTGTATGGTATGTGAATTACTTAATATATGTATCCCAATAATAATAAAATCAACAACCAGGGATTTGACTCTCAACTTCAACACCAGTCTCGTGAAGTGAGACTTTAAGTAAGCTATTTAACTACCTATTCCTCAGTTTCTCATCTGTAAGATAGGAACGTAAATAGTATAATACTAATCTCATAGGATTGTTTGAGAACTGAGTTAACATCTGTAAGGTGATTAAACCAGTGTATGGTCCAATGCTCACTATAAACCTGTATGTTAACTAACTAAAGCCACCACCACTTCCATTTTTTAAATACTTATAGTATCAGTTTACTATGGGTGCTGTAACAAATTACCACAAACCTAGTGGCTTAAGACAACACACATTTATTCTCTTACAGTTCTGCTGAATCTGAAGCCTGAAGTCAGTTTTACTGGACTGAAATCAAGGTGTCCATGGAGTAAACTCCCTCCAAAGCTATAGAGGAGATCAATTTCCTCGCCTTTTTCTGTTTACAGAGCTGCATTCCTTATATTTCTTGACTTGTGGTCCCTTCCTCCATCTTTAAGCCAGTGACATAGCATCTTGCTTCAGTGGTCACACTGCCTTCTGTGTTAAACCTCCCTCTTCCTCCCCCTTATAAAGACACTGTGATTGCCCACCTGGATAATCCAGGATAATCTCTCTATCTCAAAATCCTTAACTTAGTCACATCCACAAAGACCGTTTTCCACATAAGGTAACATTCATAAGTTCTAGCGATTAAGATCTATAATATCTTTACAGCCTACCACAGTTACTATATTAGCCAAAAAAGAAGAAAAAGAAGAATCTATGAAAAAAAACTTATGATTATTTCTAAGCACACGAAAGTAAAGACATTAAGCAAAAGATAGTAGCAACATTTTAAAAGCTCAAATTAGAAAATATGAGTACTGAACTATTCATGTTCTATTTACCCACAGTTGTTCACTGGACACTTTCCCTTTTGTGACTTTTCAGTGCAATACCTAAAAAATTATTTTGCTGATGACATCTCTCTTCAGATGTCTTTCTGTGCATGTGTCTGAGCAATACCATTCTGATTTAATTGCTCAAAGATGTGGATACCCACCTCCTAAATCCTGCCAACCCCACCTTCTGATTCTAGTCTTCTGGGGCCTGCTCTTATTTGAGGCTTGCTAATTTTTGCCACATCCATTCCTTATTATCTACAGTTATGCAGCCACAGAAAGCTCAGCTCCCTAAGATATTATGTGAAAATGTTTCATTTTCCTTCATCTTTGCCAAATATTTATTGAATTACTCCTTCTCTGCATTACTCTACCTTCCTTTTATATTCCCAACTAAATAGCCACAATAAAAAAATATTCATCTCAATTTTTTCGGGACCTGAAATTCTCATGGGCATCAATAAAGTGTACAAAAGTAAATGCATATACACTATAATTTTACATAGGAGAATAATACAGTTAGGGCTAGATTACTGTATAATTGAAAAGCCTAGATTTATTAATAAGTATTCAATTTTATATCTTAAGAACAATATATCTTATTCACAAATATTTATAGATTTATACAAATCCACCAAATGCTTAGTTACAAGAAAATCTCAAAAATTATAAAGCCATATTCTCTAACCATGATGAAATAAAATGAAAAAATAATAATCTAAACAGAAATAAAAATCATTTAGAAATTTAAAAAATTATTATCCTGTATTAAAGAGGCAATAAAAATGCAACATCAAGTTACTTAAAAAACTATACATAAAAATGTGTTGAATCTATTCATAGCTATAATTCTCTTTATGAAAAAACACTAAGAGTAGATTCGGAAAAACTATTACAAATATGGCAGAAAAACTTGAGTATTTTATGTGATGAAGCATTCACATAAGTTAATTTAAAAACTAACTGAATAAGTTATAAACCTGCAAAGGATGTAAATAGCATACAAAATGTGACAAATGTCAAGTTTACTAGAATTAAATACAACTAAATACAATTAAAATACAACTAAAAAAATCTAAAGCTGGATAAGATTATTTAAAAACAAAAACACCAAAGCTGTCAGAGATGCAGCAAAACAGGAACTGCCTGTGGAAGCATGAAGGGTCCACTCTTTAGGAATGCAACTTAGAAACAATAATCAAGGATTTTTTAAAACATTAACAAGTTTTAATCCAGTAATTCTACTTCTGGGATCCTATTCTCAGAGTTCAATTCTACATATGGAAAAAACTTCCTGCACAAAGACATTTATTGGAAATGAAAACAACCTCAATGTTCAATAACAAGGGAATTGTTAAATAAACTATGTAACTATAAAAATCATGCTAACAAAGACTATTGCTATAAAATGGAAAATACTTGTGCTTCACTGCTACAGTAAAAACCAGGCTTTAAAATTGTATATACAGCCTAATGATCATGGTGCCATCTCATAATTTCTCAAGGTTCTACTCAAGTAAATGTCAATGAGAGAAAAAACCCAGGCATACATAGTAAAAAGAAACTGCAACGAAATACACCAAAATATCACAAGTGATTGTTTTTCTTTCCTTCCTTAATCTTTATCATCATGTTCTCTTTTTATTTTTTTTTTGAGACAGAGTCTCACTGTGTTGCCCAAGCTAGAGTGTCATCATGTCAGCCTAGCTCACAGCAACCTCAAACTCCTGGGCTCAAGCAATCCTTCTGCCTCAGCCTCTCAAGTAGCTGTGATTACAGGCATTCGCCATCATGCCCAGTTCATTTTTTCTATATATTTTAGTTGTCCAGCTAATTTCTCTTCTATTTTTAGCAGAGACGGGTCTCGCTCTTGCTCAGGCTGGTCTCGAACTCCTGAGCTCAAACAATCCACCGGCTTTGGCCTCCCAGAGTGCTAGGATTACAAGTGTGAGCCACCGTGCCCGGCCCATCATGTTCTGTTTAATGGGGATGTGCTATATTATTTATATTATCATGCGCATAAAGGAATTATTCACATTCTTCCTATGAATCAAAAGAAAATACCTCTTTATGTAGAGCAAGTACTGGCATTGTTCCTGGGTCTCCAGAGTCACTTTGATACTCTAGGACAAAAACTGCAAGCCGCATACATGTTAGACAACTTCTACCCTACATTCTTTTCTCCAACAACTTCTTTCCTCCTCACAATCCCCTCAAGTTTCCAGATCTAAAGAAATTCCATCAGTCTTCTCTGCACCCACTTTCCTTCCTTTGCACCTAGGATGATTCCCACCTCTCCTGTGCAGAAAGGGAACAATTCTCTGCTCCCAATCTCAGAGCCCTGAGTCTCTGCTATATCCAGATCCTTGTTCTGCTCCAGTACTTCTCAAGTTGGAGGCAGAGAATGAGGGAAGCTCAGGAAAACTTGGAGCCATGTAGAAAAGGTGAAGATATTCAGGAAATCTAACAAAAGGCCTTTTTGCCTAACAATAGTTCACGTGTGCTGATGATTCAGATTTGTTTCTAGGATTTGGCAAATTGGGGGCCTCAATTTCCTCTTCTAGATGGTGTATTTGCTGAATAAATAAATGTATTAGGCTTCCCATCATGCTGTACTGACAGGTGATCGGCATGACTCAAAGCAGTAATTTGGCAGGGGGTGTGGGAGCAGGACTTGGTTAGCTGGTACCAGAATAAGCCCTGAGGCCAAAGCATAGAGCGACCCTTTAGACTGCTAGTCCAAGTGTGGCCTGTGGAGGAGCAGCGTCACCATCGCCTGGGAACCTGTCAGAAATGCAGAATGCCAGGCCCCACCCACAGCTACTGGGTCGGGGTCTGCATTTTAACAAGGCTCCCAACGACGGACATGCATGTTAAAGTTTGAGAAGCACTGCCTCGAAACACACACACACACAATCACCAAGACAAAAACTAGTGCCTTGGCTCTTCCACAATTCCATCGAACCATCAAGATGTCTGATGATTCTTCACCACAGGGGCTGCCCTTGATTTTGGCTTCCCTCCAAAGTGTTTCAAAGAACAGACTCTATGTGATTTACCCCAGGCCTCACCTTCACTCTGCACAGGCTGAGCCCAGCACTGCTGGGCAGTAGAGGGGGGATTAAATGCTACTGCCCTTGAGCACAATTACTGATTATAAAGAGCAGAGAAGCAACCAAAAATACAACATAAGGGAGAAAACACTCTTCAAATGCGGTTTGGCCAAGTAAGAGCATGCCAATAACAATCCTGTGTAAAAGCTTTTTACCAGATGTACATTATCACCATGCAGGACAATCATGATTAAAGAAATCATTTAATGTACTGATTACTTTGTAAAGGTTTATTTGGTTACATTACTCATGGTCAAAGATAAACTCTGGACTTCTGCCTTCAAACCTCCAGGATGGACAGGAAAATAGATTGCCTGCTCAGAACTTGGAAAAGGAGAAGGAGCTTTTTACTCTTAAATCTAGGCTGTAGTTCTGGTAAAAGGGGGAGAAAACATCTTTAGGCAGTGCTTGGCAGGGAAGGGCTTGTCATGGGCACTAGACTCTATACATCTTTCTAGTTCCAACTGAAGTATGACATGCCCATCCTTTGAGAAATTTTCCCAGAAGTCATCACTCCCTGTTTTGTTTCTCATGGCATTTTCTTTTTATTATTATTTTTTTTTTGAGAGGGGTCTCATGATGTAGCCCAGGCTGTAGTGCAGTGGCTAGTCACAGGCACAATCATAATGAACTAAAGCCTCAAACTTGTGGACTCAAGCAATCCTCCTGATTCAGCCTCCTGAGTAGATGGGACTACAGGCATGTGCCACAGTGCCCTTGCACTTAGACTTTTATTACAACTCTTAGAGAGGTAAAACTCATCCATTAGGATCCCAGGTTTTACAGCCTAACTACATGGGTCAAAATTCCCCCTCTGCCTATTACTAGCTATGTGCCCTTGGCTAAGTGACCTCCTTCCACAGGTGTAAGATGCAGAAACCAGTATCATGGAGTTTTTGTGAAGATTATGAAACAATGCATATAAAACATTACAGTGTCTGGCACATAATAAATAATCAATGTTAGCTGTTGTTATTAGCACTTCACAGAGTCTGGCTTCAATTACAGTAGATCGTGAATATGTCTCTCTTCCCAGCTAGACCATCAGCAAACTGTTTATATCCCAAGTATCTGGCATAGGGACATACAAATGGTAGACACACAATAATATTTGTCAAATTGGTTTGAAGGTATGCCAGGAAGAGGAAAGGGAGGGTGCTGGAAAAAAAAAAAACTTAATGTACTTTATGATTTATCCAGGGCCAACTTCTGTAGTGTTTGTTTTTCTTTCATTACCAGAGTACATTGTTTCAGACAGCAAGGTTGCTATAAAGTGGGGCTGGGGAGACATTATTTATGGAACCAGATGTTCTGTTCAGAGATAGCAAAATTGTTCTATGAGGCATCTGAAATATCCAGTTTGGCCCCTGCCTGAGCAGGGAGTGGGAACCAAACCAGGTGCCTTGGGTATTGCATCGCCTATGAAAATTATCCACCTAGAAGGGATGCATTTTGTTTTTCAGTGTTTCGATTTAGGGGGATGTCTTTACAGATTGCGTAAAAGAACTGTATTTGCCTACTGCAAATTCAAAAGTCCCCTTTCAAACCAGCCTCCTGACTCTTGAATAACTCTCAGCTAAAATAATAATACTAAGGTTACTAAATATTTAATTAAGAAGCTCAAGGTACTAGTGGCTGACAGGAACCTTCTGGACTAGCACAAGAGCTTGACGTTCACTACCCTCTAGTGAAAGCTTGGTGTATTCTGTGAGATAGACACCAACTTCAAAACCTGTCCCAGGGACTGGTGAATATGGCTGTCAAGCTAACACACAACAAGGACATCAGAGACCTGTTTATGGACCCTGTGGAGAAGTTTATGGAACTCTGCCACCCTGACCATTGGCCATTAAATGATGTGTGGCTCTTCCTGACTCAGTATTTAACATCTGTCCACTCCCTGGATGGCTTACTGGTACCACACCTTCTGGGACTGCTACATGGGCACCATTTGTGGCTGCCTCCTGTGCCTATGTCAGGACTGAGACCCCTCTCCCACCACCCTGCCCACACTAACAATAAAGTTGCCATAAGTCTGGAGACTGAAGAAAAAATTGCACTAGACACTGCAGTACCAAAGGTGATTAAAGAAATTACAATTGGGGAGGGGGGTTAGGTGATATGGAGGGCAGGAATGTGGACAAGTATTATAAGTGCCACCTTAGGTATCAATAGTGAGGTATTGTAGAAACATCCAAAATGGGGTTTAAAGTAGGCTTGAAGGGTCAGAGAAGACTTAAAGAGGGGAGAAACACCCAAGAGGAGGTTTCAAGGAGTGATTTACTCAGCTCATTCTACACATCAGGCCCTGTTCTAAGAGCCTTATGTTGGTCCCTCCTTCAGTCCCTAGAATACCCCTACGAGAAAGATGTTATTATTAAGCATTTCATTTTACAGATGAGGAAACTGAGGCACAAAGTAAATGGTGGAGCTAGGATTCAAACCAAGGCAAGCTGGCTTCATTCAGACTAAAGAGGAAGGAAAGGGTCTCGCAGCAGTCTGAGAGGGAGGAAAGGAGCAGTTCCCTTGGGGAACTGAAAGCAGTTCAGTGATGCCCAGCTGGGGGTGGGAACAGAAGTTCAGAGATGACTGGGTTTGCTTTGCAGGTCTCCTCCAGACTTTCAACAACTAGCTGTGTGATTCGTGTCACCTAACCTTGGCCTCAGCTTTTCCCTTTTGTAAAAGGCCATAATAACAGTACCTGCTTCTCTACCACAGAGAATGGCCATGAGAACCAAACAAGAAAAACGTATGTGAACTTGATTGCAAAGTACAAATTCCTCAACTTCACCGGTCATCTGGAAAATGGGGATGATAACGATAGCACTTATCTCATAAGGTTGATGCAACAAATAAATACCATGCGTAATATGTTTAGTACAGCTCCCAGGACAGAATAGAGACCTTAACGTTAACAGTTTTCATTATTATAATCATTAAGAAATGTGTTGGTTACTCCTATTCCTCCCCATTCTATGCACATATTAGAAGTTAGAGATGATGAAGAAGGTTTGCAACTCTACACTCCCTCACTGCTGCAGAGATTCTTCCTGGTTTCCACAGGCTGGCAAGCAGCTGGCTCTCCGTCCTGGCAGAAAATGCCCAAAAGAGGTAAAAGACAGAGACTGTACACCATCTGTGCAAACTAGGCTGCTCTCATAGGTTTCAGACAAAAATCTAAATGTAGTCAGTCAGATATGATCTACTATTTTAAGACAGAACTATTCTTTTTCCTCTTTCCACCCGTCTCTGATCCCCGTCAACCCCCCCATATGTACTGCCCCCAACATCTTAAGAAAAACTTTCAGTTTTGAAAGACATACTCTGGGGTCCTGTGGTGACAGCCTCTTGCCACATTAACTTCTCTGTCAACTCGCAGCAGAGAAGCCTTTGCTAATTTCACAACAGGAAAGCACGCAGGAAATTCAAGAACAAAACAAATCTACACACAGAGCCCAGCATCTTCCAGCAAACACACTGAGGTACGGATCCCAGGCGAGATGACTCCCGACTGTAGATGAGGCAGCTGCCTCTTAAAGGGCAAGGGGACTGAAAAAAGTCATTTGCATTTAAAAACCGAGATCTGAATACAAATTGATAATGAATATTCATGAGCCCTTCCAGCTTGCTCCAGAGCCACCCTTAACTACATACAACCCTGGGCTGTGCTTCCTAAAAGTTTCCCAAAGTTCTTTCTCTGCCTCCTCTCAGAAGAAAGAGGGTGGGAAAGTTCATTCAGGGCTTTTTGCCTCTTGCTCTTTCAAGTACTTGCTTTTGGTCTGGGCTTTTTTTTTTCCCTCTTTTTTTTTCCCCCTTAAGGATTCGGATCAAATCAATTTTGGTCTTACCCTTTATATCTTCCATAAGTAGCAGCTTTTGTTTTCCTCCTCTTTCCTTGTTTTTGTTTGTTTGTTTGTTTTGATTTTTGGGGTTTTTCCCCCCAGCCTCTGCTTGCTGTGGTCCGTCTCAGTGAGAGAGGTACTCAAGGAACAGAGATATAACAGAACCTTGCGCTCGTGGGAGGGGCTAAATTAGCCGGCCCCGTTTCGGAAGGAACCTCAAACCCTGTCTTTTTCATTGACTAGAAATGACAGATTGGCCAAGGAGTCCAGCAGCTCATTTCCCCAAAGTTACTCGAAGGATTCCCGGGTTGTAACTTTTTATATTCTTGAAGCAATGTGTGTTCAAATCTCTCTTCTTCCTCTCTCCCTCCCTCCCTTCCTCATTCCCTCCTTATGTTTCTCTCTCTCTCTCTCTCTCTCTTCTCTTCTCTTCTCTTCTCTTCTCTTCTCTTCTCTTCTCTTCTCTTCTCTTCTCTTCTCTTTTCTCTCTCTCTCTCTCTCTCTCTCTCTCTCTCTCTCTCTCTCTCTCTGTTACAGAAATCCCCTTTTCTTCCTTGAAAAAGTCATTTTGGCTGCAAACAAAAAAGCTATTTACTTACTGCAATTATGGAGCCAGATAACAAGAAACTTGTTACCTTGACACTCACTGGAAAAACTGTGGGAGGTAAGAACAGTTCTTCCCACCCCACAAAGCTGATCACTTCTGGTCCCGTAATGAGCAATCCCTTTCTGAGGCTCATGAGAGCTAAAGACCAACGGGTTACTCAAGCTATGGGCAGTGCTGCAAGAGAAGCTGAGTTATTGGTTGGAAGACCAGGTGAGAGCACAAAGAAGCTGTTCACTGGGCTGTGTAGTCATGATCTGATGAAAGTCATCCACCTTTTCCCTCTTTTGACATCCTACCTGTAAGTCTCATGAGCATGAATTGCCACACCCACACTCTGGCAAGATGACCCAAATGCAAATGAGAGGCTGACCAAATTATTTTTGAACTGTGTATCCAAAATTATTTTGAAATCAAAACAAAAGCTAAGCTTCTGAGAGGAAGGTAAGTCCCCATGTCCCAACGCCATTTGGCAGTTTCTCCCTAGGCTGTCGCAAACCTCAGCATTTCAGGTTTCAAAGAAACCTCAGACGTCTAGTCTAACCCAAGGTTAAAGGCTGGAGAGGTTAAGCCATTTGCTAATGTTCACACAGACAGAGAACAGGGCACTGGTCTCTCATTTGCTGCCATGCTCCCCAGTACTCAACACAATTTCTCCCACAGTGTGGGCTCTCAGTAAATACTTGATGAATAGTTGAATTAATGAATGAATAGCAGCAAAGCAGGAACATAGATCTGGTTTCTTGGTTCAAATTTATATTTTTCTACTTTGCCTTTCCAGCATGAGAATTTCTGTCTAAAACCAATTATATCATAAGACATTCTTCTGTATATAAACCATTAAGTTTGTAAGCTCTAAGGATTGTTTTTGACTATATATATTTAAAATAAAACAAAACATATTCTCCATTAAATTTTTAATCATACTTTAATAAGGTCAGGGCTGATTTTTTTAGTTTAGACATCACTTATTTTGCATACTGTCTGGATCATGGTATGTGCTCAATACATTTTTGATGCTTTAATAAATCTGAAGTTGTATAACAAGACTTTCATTATCTTACTAAATGGTTCATAGTCACAGAATTTTGCATTTTTAATAACAACTAATTATACTAAATAAAAAATCCAATGGATGCCTTATCCAGTGACAGTTTAGACAACATCTCTAATAATATTGATTTGATATTTGTCCTATTGTGGTAAAATTGTTATTAACTGATGTGATGGGATATTTTAAAACTCAACAATTTTTATAATAGGTTTGTGACTGGTTTTGTGCTATTGTTTTGAAGAAAAATTTGAAAAAGAACATGTCCACAAAATATCCTATGAACTACAGAATGAAAACCAGACCATCAAAGCTAGAAAGAGAAATGAATGATCAGAGGGAAGATCCAGGCTGGGTGCTGTGGCTCATGCCTGTAATCCTAGCACTCTGGGAGGCCGAGGTGGGCTGATTCTATGAGCTCAGAAGTTCAAGACCAGCCTGAGCAAGAGCAAGACCTCGTCTGTGCTAAAAATAGAAAGAAATTAGCTGAACAACTAAAAATATATAGAAAAGCCAGGCATGGTAGTACATGCCTATAGTCCCAGCTACTCAGGAGGCTGAGGCAGTAGGATTGCTTGAGCCCAGGAGTTTGAGGTTGCTGTGAGCTAGGCTGACGCCACAGCACTCTAGCCCAGGCAAT
>VSMD01069586.1:0-28617 GCA_008750895.1 Mirza zaza | reverse complement strand
TGAGACAGAGTCTCACTTTATTGCCCAGGCTAGAGTGAGTGCCGTGGCGTCAGCCTAGCTCACAGCAACCTCAAACTCCTGGGCTCAAGCAATCCTGCTGCCTCAGCCTCCCAAGTAGCTGGGACTACAGGCATGTGCCACCATGCCCGGCGAATTTTTTCTATATATATTAGTTGGCCAATTAATTTCCTTCTATTTATAGTAGAGATGGGGTCTCGTTCTTGCTCAGGCTGGTCTCGAACTCCTGAGCTCAAACGATCCGCTCACCTCGGCCTCCCAGAGAGCTAGGATTACAGGCTTGAGCCACCGCGCCCGGCCAAGACCCAATTTTTGACAAAGGTATAAAGGCAATTCAGTGGAGAAAAAACAGTCCTTAAAATAAATGAAGCTGAAACAATTGGATATCCATATGCAAAAAAATGTATGCTCATCCATAACTTGCACATATTAAAAAAAAAAAAAAAACTCAAAAAGGATCACAAATCCATACAATTTCTAGAAGAAAACACAAGAGAAAATATTTATGACCTCTGGTTAGGCAAAGATATCTTAAATATGAAAAAAAAAGAAAAAATTGATAAACTAAACTTCAGCAAAATTAAAACCCTCTGCCCTTGCAAAGATACTGTTGAAAAAAATGACAAGACAACCCACAGCCTAGTAAAAAACATTTGCAAATCATATATCTAATAAAGGTCTTATATCCAGAATACATAAAGAAGTTCAAAACTACCTGGCTTAAATGTTCCCTTCAAAACTCATGTTGAGCTTTTCTGACTTGGGCCCGGCATAATGGCTCCTGCAAAGAAGGGTGGCGAGAAGAAGGGCCGTTCTGCTATCAACGAAGTGGTGACCCGAGAATACATCAACATTCACAAGCACATCCATGGAGTGGGCTTCAAGAAGCGTGCCCCTCAGGCACTCAAAGAGATCTGGAAATTTGCCATGAAGGAGATGGGAACTCCAGATGTGTGCATCGATACCAGGCTCAACAAAGCTGTCTGGGCCAAAGGAATAGGAATGTCCCAGACAGGATTCGTGTGCAGTTGTCCAGGAAACGTAATGAGGATGAAGAGTCACCAAACAAACTCTATACTTTGGTTACCTATGTACCTGTTACCACTTTCAAAAGTCTACAGACAGTCAACATGGATGAGAACTAACCATTGATTGTCAAATATATCAAATAAACTTAAAAAACCAAAAAAAAAAAAAAAACTCATGTTGAAATTTAATTGCCATTATGATAGATTTAAAAGGTGGGAATGATAAGAGGTGATTAGACCATGAGAGATCTGCCCTCATGAATGGCTTAATGTCATTACTGGGGAAGTGGGTTTGTTATAGAGAGAGTGGGTTGTTACAGAAGCCAGATTAGCCTTCTCATTTCTCACTGTCACCCTCACTTGCTCTTCTTCCTTCCACCATGGTATGATGTAGTACAAAGGCCCTTGCCAGATACTGACACATTGATATTGGAATTCCCAGCCACCAGAACTGTGAAAAATCAGTTTCTTTTCTTTATAAATTACCCAGTCTATGACACTCTGTTAGAGCAACACAAGACAGACTAAGACAAAAACTTAATAATAAGAAAACGATCAACCCAATTTTTAAGAAAAGATTTGAATAGACATGTCATCAAGGAAGGGACAAGGATGGTTAACAAGCACGTGGAAAGATACTTAATATTATTTGTCACTAGGGAAATATAAATTAAAACAATGTATTAGAATTTCTAAAATTAAAAAGACTGGGCCGGGCGCGGTGGCTCAAGCCTGTAATCCTAGCTCTCTGGGAGGCCGAGGTGGGCGGATCATTTGAGCTCAGGAGTTCGAGACCAGCCTGAGCAAGAGCGAGACCCCATCTCTACTATAAATAGAAAGAAATTAATTGGCCAACTAATATATATAGAAAAAATTAGCCGGGCATGGTGGCGCATGCCTGTAGTCCCAGCTACTTGGGAGGCTGAGGCAGCAGGATTGCTTGAGCCCAGGAGTTTGAGGTTGCTGTGAGCTAGGCTGACGCCACGGCACTCACTCTAGCCTGGGCAATAAAGTGAGACTCTGTCTCAAAAAAAAAAAGACTGGCCATACCGAGTGCTGGAGAAGATGTGGAGGAACTGGGACACTCACATTCTGCTGGTGGGAATGTAAAAATGGCACAACCACTTTGGAAAACTGTAAGGTAGTTCCTTTAAAAGTTAAACATATACCTACCACATGATTCAGCCACTCTACTCATAAGCATTTACCCAAGAGAATGAAAATATAAGCCCATACAAAGACTTGTACATGCACATTCACAGCAGCTTTATTTATAATAGCCCAAAAGTAGAAACAAGCCATATACCCATCACTAGGTGTATAGATAGACAAATTATAGCACAGCCACACAATGAAATACTACTCAGCAATACAAAGGAATAAACAATTGATATATATAACAACATAGATGAATCTCAAAATAATTATGCTAAAAGAAGCCAGATTAAAAACAGTATATCTACATGATTCTACAAAATTTCAAATAATTTCTAGTGACAGAAAGCAGATCAATTGTTGCCTGGGGATTCATGGGGGATAGAAAAAAGTGGGAGGAAGAGACTACCAAGGGGTACAAGAAAACTTTTGGGATAATTAACATATTCACAATTCATATTTGGGGGAGTAATTAACATATTCACAATCATGACTGTGGTGATGGTTTTACGGGTGTATACACATATCAAAACTTACCAAACTGTACATCTTAATATGTATAGTTTATCAATTTTACCTCTTTAAATGTTTAAAATTTTTAAGAAGAATAAATACGAATGGAGAAAAATGTAAATATTCAGGCAAAATCTTTTGAGTGCCTTGAAAGGGGACTTTAGAAATAGATAAATAATGTATCTTATCATTTGAGTAAATGAGTTAAAGAGAGTATCATTATTATTCACACCGATGAGGAAAGAGTAGAAGTAAAAAAAAGAATAGGAAAGATAGAAATTTTTAAACCTTTCTTACCTAAAGGAAGAAAAATGCAAGTTAGGGCTCATGGGTAGGTCATGACATTAGCTTAGTGGGTTGGGATCAGCATTTAAAACAAACAACTCTCTTTCTCCCAAAACTGAAATACTCGAGACTAGAACATAAAATACCAGAAAGACACAGAGTAGCTAGTAAGGTTAAGTATTGTCTTATAACATGACATACAATTGTATTTGTTTTCTTTTCCTAACTCCTTCTTTTTCTTTTTTTTTAAAGAGATGAGGTCTCACTATGTTGCCCAGGTTGGAGTGCAATGGCTATTCACAGGTGGGATCACAGCACACCACAGCCTTGAACTCCTGGGCTCAAGTGATCCTCTTGCTTCAGCCTCTCAAGTAGCTGGGACTATAAGTGTGTACCACTGCACTGA
This sequence comes from Mirza zaza, assembly GCA_008750895.1. Classification (NCBI taxonomy): domain Eukaryota; kingdom Metazoa; phylum Chordata; class Mammalia; order Primates; family Cheirogaleidae; genus Mirza; species Mirza zaza. The sequence continues at coordinate 25,212 of VSMD01069586.1, read as the reverse complement.
GAGCTGAACTTTATATTATATTTCTTAATGTAGGTTGTGTCAGGAAAAAAAAATATGGACAATCTTGAATTCTAGATTGCAGAAAAAAATCGGTAGATTTTGTCAAAAAGAGAACAATGGAAAAAATAAAAATGTATGAAAAGAACTGGTAGTTTCTATTAATATATAGTATATTTTAGAAGACTGGATTAATAGGTGGAAAAAGAAAAGGGAAAAAATGAACTGAAGAACAGTTCTGAACTTTTATGTGAAAATATATTGAGACAAAAATCACTGATTAAAGAAAGTTATATGAAACTAAGACTAAGGAATAAAGACAAACCAGACAAGTGATTTTCCACAGGGGAAAGAGAGAAAGCCAGCATTCAAGAGAGACTAAGAAACGGAGGATAAATATTTGGAAAAGAATAAAAAACATTAAAAAGAGTTGAACAAATTATTCAAGGACACTTTATGTATGAGGAAAAAAAAGCTATTTTAAAAATAAACTTGGGGCTGGGCGCGGTGGCTCAAGCCTGTAATCCTAGCTCTCTGGGAGGCCGAGGTGGGCGGATCATTTGAGCTCAGGAGTTCGAGACCAGCCTGAGCAAGAGCGAGACCCCATCTCTACTATAAATAGAAAGAAATTAATTGGCCAACTAATATATATAGAAAAAATTAGCCGGGCATGGTGGCGCATGCCTGTAGTCCCAGCTACTTGGGAGGCTGAGGCAGCAGGATTGCTTGAGCCCAGGAGTTTGAGGTTGCTGTGAGCTAGGCTGACGCCACGGCACTCACTCTAGCCTGGGCAATAAAGTGAGACTCTGTTTCAAAAAAAAAAAATAAATAAATAAACTTGGCCTATAACTTTTCATTTTACCAATTTAAAATATTTTAATGTAAAACAAAAGTCTTAAACTCTGTGTGTGATTATTAAAGTAGTACATATTGACTGTAAATCCTGAAACATAGGAAAGAAAACATCATTCATGAACTCAATACTCACAGATAACTAGGGTTAGACTATATTTTCTATACTTTGAATTTTATCAGAAAACTATTCTTTCCCCCTTTATCAACTCATCTTGAGTTCCTCACAGTTTATAAAATTAAAACTAGTTTTTACATTCATTAACATATGAAAGATTTTACCACTAAAAAAGTGTTTTTAAGTGTAATATAACTATGAAAGCAAAATGCCTTTTTTAGACAGAGCTGCATTTCTTTTTATAAACTGTGCACTTACTACCTAACTTTAGTACTGCTTGTCACCACAGAGAAGCAGTATATTGACTGTAGCACATTAGATTTAAATGGACCCCTTGGAAGTGAACCAAGTTTTATGAATCCCTTACTTGGCAATCTAATCTATATTGGAAGTAAACAGTTCTTAGGTAATGATGCATATGATGCATATCCCACAATGGTAGGGTTGTTAACAGATATTTCAAAATAATAGATTCTATTTGTTCTGGTGAAATAAAACAATTCAAGAAGGATGAAGTTGTATTTTACTAGAATAAAATTTCATAGAAATTTTTCTTGTAGGGATACCCTACTGTGAAACTGACAGCTCTGATGAACAATAGTAAAGTATTCAGCCTCTCACTTAATGTAACCTCTTAAAGATCTGTCCCAGTTCCCATAGCAGGGACTGTAGTTTGGAGGCAATCTTGAGCATATGTGCTTGGCAATTAGCTCTTCATTTGCCATGTACTTGAAGAAGATATTCAACCTCAACCTTGAACATAATCTACTGACAAAGGTAACAAATGAAGATAATGTTCAATCTAGAACACACCTGTGTGGAAACACAGTCTCTCTCTCTCTCTCTCTCTGATGTGACACCACCCCACTTAAGTCAGGATCCAGAATGAAAATACTATTCTAATCCTACCGAGAAAATCTAAAATTGAGATGTAAAATATATGGTAAGATGATTTGAATTGCTTAATTTTTTTCATTTTTTGTTTTTTATAGTCAAGAAAATAAATTTGTACAAAGTGTTAAAAATCTAATTAACACCTTCAGGATTAATCAAATTCTTATTATAGTCTTAAAATAACAGATTGCTGTGAAAAAACAAACAATAAGAATTTCTAGAAATATAAATAAGATTGTGGAAACTAAAAATTTAATGAATAGATAACTGATACAATGGTAAAAGTGAAAAATAAATGAATGATTTGAAAGGTAAAGCTGAGTACATCTTGAAGAATGTAGAACAAAAAAAAGAAAAGATGAGAAACACAAAAAAATTGATCCCTGGAATGCGAGTGGTCCAATATTTGCCTAATGGGAATTCCAGAAAGAAGAAATGGAAGGAAACAAATCATTAAAAAAATAAGAAAATTCCTCTGAATTGAAGAAAGTTTTGAATTTTCAAACCGAAAATCCAGTGCCAAGCAAAATGTGTGAAAAGATCCACACCTACGTACATCTAAGTGAAATTTCACAATTCCCATGATAAAGTAAAAGTCTTCAAAGCTTATAGAGAACAAACTTGAGAAGATAAAACAAAAATATAACAAGACAAAAAGCAATGGAATGACTCTGGCTGGCATCTAAATTCTTATTAGACTGGAGATTAGAGCCTAGATAGAGCACAATGGAGACTGGAGGCTAGAGAACAATGGAGTAGTGGTTTCAAAGATGTAAGGAAAATATTTTTGATCTTGAAACCTTTACTCAGCCAAATTATTACTTAAATGTGAGGGCAAGATAGAAATATTTCTGAACATGAAAGGATTCATAATGTTTACTACCCACGCACATACTATCATATATACATTACTTAAGGAGTAATTAAACAAAGAAACAATGATTTACAAGAAAGAGAATGACATGAGATTTTTTTAAAATGTTGCTTCTGAGCAGAGCCCAGAAAGAAGAAAGAAAAAGAATGATGACAAGAAATCAAACACAATCCACTGGATGATGACTTTTGACACATTCTCCCCAAAGTCACAGGGGCTTTTAGTAACTAATGCAGGATTTTTATTTCCTATGAATCCAAGCACAATACTTTGTTGTGCAGTGAATGCTTACATCATCATAATTCTGATGCTTTTATTGTATTTAAGTTTTTAGATCTGAAGACAAAACATAAATCATTTAATAATAGAATATGACAAAACTGGGAGAGGGTAAATTATCTCCCTAGTTTTGGGAGAATTCTTATTAGAGAATAAGAATAGATTTTGAAAAAGCAGAAGAAAAAGAAAAAAAAAACCCAGAAGCTTGCTAAAGGGAGTTACTTTTGGAGAGTGATAGTAGGGGTAGGTAGTTTTTTCCTTTTCCATTTCCTTTTTCCATGACCTGTTTAATTTGATTTTGTTTACCATGTATATAGGCATAACTTTAATTCTTTTAAAAAATTATTTAAAAAATAAATACAAGGTACTCCCATTAATAAAGGGTGTATTATACTGAATGAATGATTATATGACTCTATCAATAAAATACTGACCAAATGGAGAGAAATAAATACATCTATAGGTACTGACATTAAAACCTGTCCTTAAGGAAAAAAAATCAGAAATGACAATGGATAATTAGATGATCCTACCTATGTTAAAAAATCATATGAGTATGGTGTGTGTACACGTAAATGTTTGTAAGATATTTCAGTGTTGTAAAAACAATTTACTCAAATGGTAGGAGCCTTTGAAGAGATTTCATTGTTGCAAACTACATTTTTATTTTCAATGTAACCTCTAACTCCTGGGTTCAAGCAATTCTCCTACCTCAGCCTCCCAAGTAGCTGGGACTAGAGGTGTGTGCCACCATGCCAGGCTAATTTTTAAATTTTTTTGTAGAGATAAGTTCTTGCTGTGTTGCTCAGGCTGGTCTTGAACTCTTGGCCTCATGTGATCCTCCCATTTCAGCCTCCCAAAATGCTAGGATTTCATGTATACCACATTTTAAATGAGCATAATTCATAGGCTGTCCTGTGATTTCTTTTAGGTCTAGCCTAAATCTTTTATAGCCATTGGATATGTAAGTCTGCACTATTGAACATTTTTGGTATCAGTTTCAAGAGAATAAGACAGAATTCAATAATGTTTAAAATATTAACATGTTAAGTTTCCAGCTATTACTCAATCTGGCAAACCTCAGACACATTGGTTATTCACTCTAAATAGTATTTTATACTTAGAAAAAACCAAACTGAACCAAAAGAGAGGGCTTTTATTTAATATTGAAAAAAACTGAAAATATGTAACATCATAAAATTCAAGTAAGTTGGATTTCTGGCATTAAGCAACTCTAAAAACTAGTAACATTATTAACAGTCTATGTTTGCTTCAAACACTAAAACATATTTAGTCATAAGCCCTCTTTTTAATAATTTAGTTTTTTCTTACCAGGCTATTTTCTTTCCAGGCTTCTGGGAATTTAGGTCTCTGTTTTTCCCTAGACACAAGAACCTGCATATCCTCAAAAGTAGGATGGTTTCCAACTTCTGTCTGAAAAGCCATCTGGTATTCTGGTACAGATTCCCCTGTGATTTGTAGAAAATGATAAAGTAAAATTTCCAGTTATCATAAATGATAGAATAACAGGGGCATTGCTGATACCAAGTAAGCAAAGAAATTGTCTCACAATCCTTTTTTTTAAAACCCCTTCTGGTACGTATGGAAATCCTAAAGAGACCCTGTTGTAGATTTAATGCATTATTAATAAAAAATTTGCTTAGAATAGTCTCAAATATTTGTTGCTAAATCAAACGGTAGTTTCAATGATGGACAGGTATTTTAAAATGGTTTGTAGTTATTACTAAATTTAAGGAAAAAAGATTATTTATGAGTTATACTTAATACTTGAAAATATTTCTGAATTTTGATTCCATGGAGGTTATGAGATGAGAAGAAAGTCTGAGATCTAGTACAACAAATATGTTTGTAGAACCAAACATAAGTGGGTGGGTTGAACAGTCACCATGTCTCATTATACATCATAGCCTCTATCATAGTCCAGCCAGATTGTATCAAATGTCATAAAAATTTTTATGATAAGGGCTGACACAGGGCTGCCATGTTGCAGCAGGACAGTAATTATGACACTGAAGACGCTTCGCTGTTTGATGCAGAAGAGGAGATAATTATTAGACTGAAAAAAAAAATCCAAAATTAGACACCTAGTGCCATCATTTTTCCACTTACTCTTTCAAGTCAGTGCAATTATAGTCTATTTTCTCTGTGAATTGCTCAGCAACAGCTTTATTGCCTATACGGTGATAATTATCTTGTTGTCATGTGACTTTTGGGCAGTGAAGAATGTCACAAGTAGACTAATGGTTGACCTACATTGGTAGAATCACATTAATAAAGATGGAAAGAGCCATTGGGTATTTCAGTCCAGAAAGGCATCCCTTTAAGAGAATAAAACTTTCAGAGACTGAAACAAGAATCTTTTGGTTAGGACTTATTGCCTGCCCAGTGCTATGGGTGATATTTGCTTTTTGTTTTTGTTTTTTTTTTTTTTTTTGGAGACAGAGTCTCACTTTGTTGCCCAGGCTACAGTGAGTGCCCTGGTGTCAGCCTAGCTCACAGCAATCTCAAACTCCTGGGCTCAAGCAATCCTACTGCCTCAGCCTCCCAAGTAGCTGGGACTACAGGCATGCACCACCATGCCCGGCTAAATTTTTTCCTATATATTTTTAGTTGGCTGATTAATTTGTTTCTATTTATAGTAGAGACGGGGTCTCGCTCTTGTTCAGGCTGGTTTCAAACTCCTGACCAAGAGCAATCCACCTGCCTCGGCCTCCCAGAGTGCTAGGATTACAGGCGTGAGCCACCGCGCCTGGCCAAGTTTTTATGTTCTTTCTAGCAGTTTGGGCTAGAAAGTATGTTGTCACTAGAAACATGGTCAAAATTTGTTTTATGGTATACATATGTGCACGTAGTCATGCAGTATCAATGTATCCCAAATTAATGAAAGTGTGTTCACTTACACATATTATGGAGACCTTCGCATTTTGATTCGCAGAACATAGGAAGATGCTCTTAGTCTATCTCAAAGTTCTACATGTTTACATATCATTTCTGTTGACTATTTTCATTAGTTTTGCTTCCATGGTAAGAGTGAGCACTTTGCCTTATATATGTTCAAAATAATTGTTAATTTTTAATATGTACTTTGTGGTGAAATTTCTTAGATATACACAAGTAAAAACCAAATTCAGGCCAGTGGTGTTACATAGTTTCTAAAATTTTCTTTATTTTTATTCATAGTAAGTCATTTACTTGAGGCACAATTAACATAAATGGAATCTTCATAATTTATGTTTAAGAGATTATTGCTGTTCTATTTATTTTACAGAAAGGATAGCCAGATTTTACCTGGAAACTCTTCAGTAGTCCTTAGGCTAATAAAATCTATCTTTTATCACTAAAAGAGCATTATTCTTATGTCATAATGAGAATAATCTTGGCATAATAAATGCCTAAAAGACATTTTATTTTATGAATATTTTTTTTTGCTATAATGGGGATATTTAAAATCATGCATTTGTATTAATAGCATTTTTTAAAGCAACATATATAAATGTAATTAAACCAATTTACAGTGCCTACAATCTGTAGGCATCTGTAAATTCTGTTGTAGGTACTGTAAACTTTATTGGAGTCTTTTTAATCAGCAAATTATGTTGTGAATGTATTTGTAAATTGTTAAAATATTTTTAAGATGTTTTATTTAAATGAATAAGTGTCTTTGTTGGAGTGATAGCTTTGAAGGTACAAAACTTTGTATAAAACTCTACTATTTACAAAGCAAAAAAAAAAGTTTATGATAATGAGCATTTGACAGAAAAGTCAATATACTGATTTTTTAAAAACTTTTTTATGTAACAAGTAGTATTTAGGTTATAGATTTTTGAATATCATTAACTATTCATCTACTGTTTAGTAACCCTATTCACTGCCAATAAGCACAACCAACTTATTTTACAAAATATTATAAAATTAAATTTTTGAATAAACATATTGAACCACACAGAAGACCCTTGGGACCAACACTTAGAAAGCCAATGGTCTAGTGGAAATCTTGGCAAAGATAATAAAAAAAAGAAAAAAGGAAATAGTGTTTACAAATAATTCATTGCTTCCAATTCCTTACAAGGTCAACTCAGGAAACATTATAAGCATAGTTTCTCTAAAATGCTCAGAGGGTGCATAAGGAAAATGATGAATGCTAAAGCAATCAGAGATCAAGCTAAACACAGTTAGATAAGCTATTACTGGTAATTAATTAAACTGTCCTCAGATGAAAACCTGGAGTAATTTTTTAAAAAAATTTCCTGATTCACATCCTTCTGCTAATAATATTTCTGAACACTAGATGGCAATGAACTAAAGGTTTAAATGAAAGTAAAAAGATTGTTACACAAAAGTTGAGTTATTTAATATAGGTAGAGAAAAAAGATGTAACTACTTCACTTCAAAATACATCAACTTTTGACAGTAGTTCTTACCTGGGAAGAGGTCTGTACATCTCATGAATATCTCCCAATAGATTAGTCCAAGTGCATACATGTCTACTTGTTTCAAGGCTGATTCACAGTCCCTCAGGTTCACAGCTCCCTCTAGCACTTCTGGTGCCATATATCTGATTGTGCCAACCTGATAAATTAGAGTGATGTTTTTCAGAGAGAGAATGTAGCATATTCTGAAGGGCAGACATTAGACTAGAAACTATATGTAAATTTCAGTAATATCAATGATCTTATTTGATCCTAAGCGTGTCATTAAACCTTTCTATACCTTATTTTTTTCTATAAAATGCCCTTCTTATGGCCAGGCACAGTGGCTCACTCCTGTAATCCTAGCACTCTAGGAGGCCGAGTCAGGAGGATCATTTTCAGGTCAGGAGTTCAAGACTAGCCTGAGTGAGAATGAGAAGACCCTGTCTCTACTAAAAACAGATAAAATTATCTGGGCGTGTTGGCATGCACCTGTAGTCCCAGCTCCTTGGGAGGCTGAGTCAGGAGGATTGCTTGAACCCAGGAGTTTGGAGATATTTTGTGAAAGAAAAGAATATACTCAATTATGGCTGGGTGAGGTTGCTCATGCCTGTAGTCCTAGCACTCTTGTAGGCTAAAGCAGGAGGATTGCTTGAGGCCAGGAGTTTGAGACCAGCCTGAGCAAGAGTGAGACCCTGTCTCTATAAAAAGTAGAAAAATTAGTTGGGTGTGGTGGTGTATACCTGTAGTCCCAGCTACTCGGGAGGCTGAGACAGGAGTATGAGGTTGCTGTTAGCCAGGCTGATACGACGGCACTCTAGCCCAGCAATAGAGTGAGACTCTGTTTCCAAAAAATAAAAAAACAAAGCCCTTCCTGAATAATTAAATTGTGATAAATTCATTTTAGTGAATCCTCTTCATCAATCAAAAAGAATGACTTCAACCTTCATATGTATATCAACAGAAAACACTTGTAAGACACAATAAGTGAGAAAACTGCAAAACATTATATATACTATTTAATATTTTAAAACATTAACAAAAATACACACACACACATATACATACACACCCGTGTGTGTGTGTATGCGTGTATATATATATATATATATATATAGAGAGAGAGAGAGAGAGAGACAGAGGCAGAGACACACACACACACACCCCTATGTGAATGCAGAAAAAAAACTTAGAAAAGATATGTTCCACACTGTAATAGTGAGTATCAGAAGGTGGACTGTCCTATTTCAAACTTGGTAATTTGGGTTTTTTTTTTTTTGAGACCGAGTCTCACTTTGTTGCCCAGGCTAGAGTGCTGTGGAGTCAGCCTAGCTCACAGCAACCTCAAACTCCTGGGCTCAAGCAATCCTCCTCCTTTAGCCTCCCAAGTAACTGGGACTACAGGCATGCACCACCATGCATGGCTAATTTTTTCTATATATTTTTAGTTGGCCAATTAATTTCTTTCTATCTTTAGTAGAGACGAGATCTTGCTCCTGCTCAGGCTGGTTTCAAACTCCTGACTTGAGCAATCTGCCCGCCTTGGCCTCCCAGAGTGCTAGGATTACAGGTGTGAGCCACCACACCCAGTGTGTTTGAGACAGGGTCTCACTCTATTGCCCTGAATAGAGTGCCATGGTGTCAGCCTAGCTCACAGCAACCTCAAACTCCTAGGCTCAAGTGATCCTCCTTCCTCTGCCTCCAAGGTAGCCAGGACTAAAAGCATGTGCCATGATGCGCAACCGATTTTTCTATTTTTTGTAGAGACGGAATCTCACTATATTGCTCAGGCTGGTCTCAAACTTCTGGCCTGCCTTGGCTTCCCAAAGTGCTAGGACTGCAGGTGTGAACCACTATGCCTGGCCTCAAACTTGGTAACTTTACTCTTGCTTCAAAAATTAGTTCCTGAGTGGGTGCACTGGTTCACACCCATAATCTTAGTACTTTGGGAGGCTGAGGTGGAAAGATTGTATGAAACCAGGAGTTCCAGACCAACCTGGGCAACGCAGTGAGATCCCTTCCCTACAAAAAATAAAATTAGGTGGGCATAGTGGCATGTGCCTATAGTCCCAGCTACTTGGTAAGCTGAGGTAGAAGATTGCTTGAGCCCAGAAGTTCTAGGCACAGTGAGCTATGACTGTGACATTGCATTGTAGCCTGGGCCATGGACAAAAACCTTATCTCTAAAAGGTTTTGGAGACATATAAAAAATCCCAAAAATAAGTTTCTACAAATTTCTACAAATTCCTAATGCTCATCAAAAGGACCTGGATTAGGCCGGGCGCGGTGGCTCAAACCTGTAATCCTGGCTCTCTGGGAGGCCGAGGTGGGCGGATCATTTGAGCTCAGGAGTTCGAGACCAGCCTGAGCAAGAGCGAGACCCCATCTCTACTATAAATACAAAGAAATTAATTGGCCAACTAATATATATAGAAAAAATTAGCCGGGCATGGTGGCACATGCCTGTAGTCCCAGCTACTTGGGAGGCTGAGGCAGCAGGATTGCTTGAGCCCAGGAGTTTGAGGTTGCTGTGAGCTAGGCTGACGCCATGGCACTCGCTCTAGCCTGGGCAATAAAGTGAGACTCTGTCTCAGAAAAAAAAAAAAAAAAAAAAAAAGGACCTGGATTAGCAGTGATTTCCAAAATGAACTGATGAACTTTTACAAAGGCCTTTATGCAATGTCTTTTGTATTTCTTAAGTCTGTAATTACCAATATTCTATAACTGGCAGTATATAAAGATAATCGTCCTATGCAGTGGATTTGTTAATGCGATTCATTATAGTTTCAAAGTATTTCGGTGTGATAACTTTTGTTTATACTCACCTCACTTATGGCTGCATTATCTTCTTCCCCTGGGCGCACCAGTCTATTTCCAGTCAGCCTCATGGACAAGCCAAAGTCACTAATAACACAAGTTCCATCATTTTTCACTAGGACGTTTCTGCTGTTTAAATCTCGATGGGAAATTGCAGGTTTATAATGATCTGTTTGGATAATTTCAAATATTTATTAATACTTTAAACAGCAGTATTGGACATGAAATGAACATGCAGATAATAGGAACTACGTATAGTATTTACTTATAATACTATAATGATAGTATTATTTTTCCCCATTAACTTTCTTTTTTTTTTTAATTTATTTTTTTTTTTGAGACAGTCTTGCTTTGTAGCCCAGGTTAGAGTGAGTGCCGTGGTGTCAGCCTAGCTCACAGCAACCTCCATCTCCTGGGCTTGAGTGATCCTACTGCCTCAGCCTCCCGAGTAGCTGGGACTACAGGCGTGTGCCACCATGCATGGCTAATTTTTTCTATATATATTAGTTGGCCAATTAATTTCTTTCTATTTTATAGTAAAGACGGGGTCTCACTCTTGCTCAGGCTGGATTTAAACTCCTGACCTTGAGCAATCTGCCCGCCTCGGCCTCCCAGAGTGCTAGGATTACAGGCGTGAGCCACCGCACCCGGCCTATTTCTCCCCATTAACTTTCTAATAACAAAAAAAATGACACAAGAAATCAAAATTTCCACTCACATTCAATACTATTTTCTAATATATTTTATAACATAACTCATGTGCATGTATAGTTAATTAAGCATTAAACATTAAGCTGGAACTAACAGCCAACATGCTGCTGCTTTTAATTCTAACGTATATTCATTTTTTTCTCTTTATTTGTAAGGCAGCAACAGGAAGCAATCCAGAAGTGAATATTTGGTATAAACACCCAAAAACAGTTAGACTGTCTACAACAATTATCAACGAAAAACTAACGTGGCTCCAAAATTTTTATATAAATCTTACATTGTTCTCCTATGACTTAACAGATCAAACCTGTGACAGCACATCCCAGTTCTGTCCTGAGGTTTAGCCATGTCTCTAAGTCCACTTCAGTTTTTCAAATCTAACTAGAAATAGTTTTACAATGAATCAGAAGAACAAGTGGAAGAGCTGGTATCCCCCAGCAAGAAATGAAAATCTGTTTTCTGATTTTAAAGAAGCAAAGTAGTGTTATACTCATTCTGTTACCTGTTTATCCTTATCACCAGACTACAGGACCCAGGAAGGCAGAAAGAGAACATGTTTTATCTGAATTTAAAAGACTTCGCACAGAGTAGACACATGTTTGCTGATGGAAAGAGTGAATCTAACCTAAGCCCCTCACCAAAAATATTACATTATTTTTTTCCTTTCTATAAGGAAACCTTATATAAACCTCACATTAAATAAAATCATAGCTCTAGAAATGAAAAAAATTCTATAGCACCAATTTCTGAAATTTAAAAATCTCCCTAGGTATACAGAAATAAAGCAATCAGGGTTCATTGAGTATTTATTTTTAGGCACAAATAGACTCAATATTTAGATACATTACTTTCATTAATGAGCATTCAAATGCAATTTCACCAACAATGAAACTGTAGACAGAGGACAAGGATTCCTTTGATATATAAAAAATTAAGCAACAGTACAATCTGAAGAAAAACAGGAGTTACTAAGTTTCTTCATCTAAGAGTTAATGAAGAGTTCTCATATCTCCCTTATCCACTTCCTGTTCTAGTCTTCTAAAGCTTGTTTTAACTTGGCTCCTACTCAATTCCTGTAAGAGCTGCATTTCTTTTTGTTTTCTTTTTTTGAGACAGTCTCACTCTGTTGCCCAGGCTAGAGTGCTGTGGCATCAGTCTTGCTCACAGCAACCTCAAACTCTTGGGCTAACGTGATCCTCCTGCCTTAGCCTCCTAAGTAACTGGGACTACTGGCCTGTGCCACGACGTCTGGCTGTTTTTTTCTATTTTTAGTTGCCTGGCTAATTTCTTTGTATTTTTAGTAGAGACGGGGGTCTCACTCTTGCTGAGGCTGGTCTCAAACTCCTGACCTGAAGTGATCCTCCTGCCTCGGCCTCCCACAGTGCTAGCATTACAGGCGTTAGTCACCACGCCTGGCCAAGAGCTGTGTTTCCTACTCTGGATAAAACCACAACATAAGTTATGTGGTATATATAATCTTGAGCTAATATTTACATAGGAACATTTATGGAGATTTTGGAATATGTTTGTGTACTAATATCAAAGCAATATTTAAACTCAAAGATCGCATACTTTAGAGAAAACCAGACTAATGATGGGAAGAATGTGCAATGACTCAGTGAGGCAGCCAGAAGGCAGCCAGTTTAGGGTAGTATACTTCCTGCCATTACTAAAAAAGAAAGAGAAAAGAATTAAGGAAAAAAAAAAGAAGAAGAAGAAGAAGAAAGGGAGGGAGGGAAAGGGAAGAAGAGAATGAGGGAGGGGAAGAAAAGAGATGAGATGGGGACTCATCACCAATGCAAAGGGTAGGACTATTGACTGCCCTTTTGAGAGAAGTTTTCCCTTTTAAGTGCCTTTCAGTATTCATTTTATTTTTGTTATTTGAGTGTGGAGTTGGGGGCGGGTGAGAAACACACAATGATTTTGCCCCGGGCAGAGTACGGCACTGGGCAAGTATCTCGAATGAAAGTATATTATTTTAATTATGTTTTTAAAAAATCTGAGCAAAAATAGTCTCTGTGGATATTTACACACACATACAAACTTAAATATTTTCAACTTATGATTGATTTATTAGGACATAACCCCATTATAAGTCAAGGAGCATCTGTGCTTGGGAATATTTTTTAAATAATCAGGCAAAACTATAAATTCAATAGCTACTATACTTATATGCAACAGTATTTATATATTCAGTTTTTTAAAAGGTAACTATTTAGTGATAACATTAGCTAATGTTTAATAGTAACAGCCCTGTTTAAATAAAACTCATATTTGATGCAAGCATTCTTTTCAGCCAATATTTGTCTTGAAATCTTGCTGAATCATGCAAATCTGGAAAAGGGGAATTGGGATGGTATATTTTAAGTTCTATGCTAAGCCAGCTTATTTTAAAGGAGTTATAATATTTAAGAGTAAAAGGACACAGTCCAATGGTTAATGTGCTAAAGCACTAAAGAAAGTGTATCAAGTTGCTGACATAGGCAGTAACTCTGGTCAATTCTGTATTCAAGAAAAGGAAGATGTCAAAGATAAATGAACTGATAAATTATTCAGGAGAAATCATATATATATAACATCAGCTAGAAAAGATGATCTATACTATTTTACAATAGAACAAAGATCTAAGAAACTGATACATTACTCTTCACTAAAGAGGTCAGAGAGCCTGAAAAACATCAGAGCTACAGTATGACAAGAAAATGCGGTGGAGACAGAATCATCATAGCAAAGCTAATATGGGGATGCCTGTGAGGTGAGGTGTATATTGAAACAAAGTGAGAAAGCAAATGTAATAAAGAGATACTTTGCACTATAGTTATGACAAGGAATATAACTACACAATTCTAAAACACTGACAAAGACTGATTCCCCACCATGCATTTTCCCCTTTCTTCTGAGTAATAGAACCCAGTATTATTTGAGGCAGCAATACACTGGCCAAAAGGAACAAACAAACTGTATTCCCAGCCTCTTTTGCAGCTAAGTGCAGATAAGTACTGGGAAACAAAACATAAGCATAGGAGTGGGAGGTAAAAGGCAATTTCTTTTATCTCCTGTTCCTTTCTGCTGCAGACAAAAATACAGCATGATAGACAATGAGGTGACTTTGAAAATGAAAGCCATATATAAAGGCTTTCATTTATGTATGAAAAGAGAAGAAATACAGGAGCCTGAGGCCCTGATAATACCATGGTGCTGCAAAGCCAATCCTAGACTGCCCCGCCCTAGATTCTTACATGAGAAAGAAAAAAAAAATTTCTTTCTTATTGAAGCCACTGTTATTCCATCCCCAACCCCCACTCCACTCTAATATTTGGCCAAACTTAATCTTAACAGAAATATTGATTTATAAAAAGATACATTTTGTTTTTATAACAAAGACCAACCTGTGGAATAAAGAGCCATATGATGTTAAAACTAAAGAAGTAATAATGCATTAAAGTTCACTTAAATAAACAAAATAAGTACAATGAAAATATAATATAGCCTAGCTAAGAGATGTTTAATTTAAGGTCCATAAATGGATTTCAAAAGGTCTGAGAACCCCCTAGAATCAAAAGAACATTTTCTAAGTATGCTCACATGTACATGTTTGGAGGAAGAATGTTCAGAGTGTGAACAAAAATTCTTCATGGACGAGAATCAAATTCTTAGTGAGATCCATGGCCCCTTTAGAATCTTGAAGTTCTGTTTCTCACTCTTCCTGTTACATTTTATTTTTTTTATTTTTTCTCATTAAACTTTGTTTTAATGGGTCTCAAAATTCTGTGACATATTTTTGGTCAAGTTGTTTCCATTAAAAAGTACTGATTTTAAAAACTAATAACTTAAAACTGCCACACAAGGCCGGGCGCGGTGGCTCACGCCTGTAATCCTAGCACTCTGGGAGGCCGAGGTGGGCGGATCATTTGAGCTCAGGAGTTCGAGACCAGCCTGAGCAAGAGCGAGACTCCATCTCTACTATAAATAGAAAGAAATTAATTGGCCAACTAATATATATAGAAAAAAAAAAATAGCTGGGCATGGTGGCGCATGCCTGTAGTCCCAGCTACTCGGGAGGCTGAGGCAGCAGGATTGCTTGAGCCCAGGAGATTGAGGTTGCTGTGAGCTAGGCTGACGACACAGCACTCACTCTAGCCTGGGCAAGAAAGTGAGACTCTGTCTCAAAAAAAAAAAACTGCCACACAGAAAGAAACAAAAGTGGTCCACAAAACATTCTCCTTTCCTTCTGAAGGTTTTACGATGCATTGTTATTAACAACCAGTCTTTTACTATTAAACTTAAATGGCCAATTGAAACAAACAGTTCAGAGACCGTTCTTCTACCACTGATTAAGAGGGGTGGCAAGTATTAGGGATAATATTCATTTAGCCTTCTGAGCTTTCTGGGCAGATTTGGTGACCTTGCTAGCTCCAGCTGCCTTCTTGTCCACTGCTTTGATGACACCCACAGCAACTGTCTGTCTCATATCACAAAAAGCAAAACGACCCAGGGGAGGATAGTCTGAGAAGCTCTCGACACACATGGGCTTGCCAGGAACCATATCAACTATGGCAGCATCACCAGACTTCAAGAATTTAGGAGCATTCTCCAGCTTCTTTCCAGAGCGGTGATCAATCTTTTCCATGAGCTCAGCAAACTTGCAGGCAATGTGAGCAGTGTGACAATCCAGCCCAGGAGTGTAGGCAGCGCTAATTTGGCCTGGATGGTTCAGAATAATCACCTGAGCAGTGAAGCCTGCTGTTTCCATTGGTGGGTCATTTTTGCTGTCACCAGCAACGTTGCCACGACGAACATCTTTGACAGACACGTTCTTGATGTTGAAACCCATGTTGTCCCCTGGAAGAGCTTCGCTCAAAGCTTCATGGTGCATTTCAACGGACTTTACTTCAGTTGCAACACTGACTGGAGCAAAGGTGACCACCATGCCAGGTTTGAGAATACCAGTCTCCACTCGGCCCACAGGGACAGTGCCAATATCACCAATTTTGTAGACATCCTGGAGAGGCAGACGCAAGGGCTTGTCAGTTGGATGAGTTGGTGCAATCCAGAGCTTCAAGCAGTATGGTTCCACTGGCATTGCAATCTTTTACAGGTGACTTTCCATCCCTTGAACCAAGGCATGTTAGCACTTGGCTCCAACATGTTGTCACCATTCCAGCCAGAAATTGGCACAAATGCTACTGTGTCAGGGTTGTAGCCAATTTTCTTTATGTAAGTGCTGACTTCTTTAATAATTTCCTCATATCTCTTCTGGCTGTAGGGTGGCTCAGTGGAATCCATTTTGTTAACACCAACAATTAGTTGTTTCACACCTAGTGTGTAAGCCAGAAGGGCATGCTCATGGGTCAGCCCATTCTTTGAGATACCAGCTTCAAATTCACAGCAGCAACAATCAGGACAGCACAGTCAGCCTGAGATGTGCCTGTAATCATGTTTTTGATAAAGTCTCTGTGTCCTGGGGCATCAATAAGAGTCACATAATATTTGCTGGTCTCAAAATTTCCACAGGGAGATATCAATGGTGATACCACGCTCACGCTCAGCTTTCAGTTTATCCAAGACCCAGGCATACTTGAAGGAGCCCTTTCCCATTTCAGCGGCCTCCTTCTCAAATTTTTTGATGGTTCTTTTGTCGATCCCACCACATTTGTAGATCAGATGGTCAGTAGTGGTGGACTTGCCCAAATCTACTTGTCCGATGACGACGATGTTGATATGGGTCTTTTGCTTCCCCATTTTGGCTTTTAAGGGTAGTTTTCATGGCACCTGTGTTCTGGCAGCAAACCCGTGGCGAAAAAGACATTTTAAATATATTTCCTCATGCTAGATATCTTTCAAAAAATTGGTTAATCATAAATCTCTAATATACATTATATTTTACTTTGAGGATATGATTAAGATTTCCCTTTGTGAATTTTGAACCCACATGAGTGTCATTCATCTTCTACTCACTCTCTTACCTCCACGTGGTAATTCGGTATGAAGATAAGCCAGTCCTCTAGTCACAGAATGAGCCAGACGGCAAGAGCTTACCCAGTCACTTGTATGGAGACTCAAATACTTGCACAGAGATCCCTATATAGAGGGAAAAATGTCAAAAAAAAAAAGTGGAATTAATTTATTTTAACATGAAGAGGGAAGTTAGCAACCTTATATAGAATTTGCATAGGCTAGGATTCCATGAAGATCTAATGAACTACTACATTTTGGAATCTTGAAAGAGTTAGTAAGACATTTCTGTGTGTAGACAGAAGAGGAGACGATAGAAAGGAAAGGAGAATTTAAATAGTATCAAGTTTTACATTTCTAATATTAAAAATTATGAGTGGTTATTTCCTTTTAAACAATTCCTTAATCTATCAAATCAGGATAAAAAATATCTTAACCAGTAGAAATACAAACTATATTATTATATTTTATAAGTAGAAAACAGAAGGCCTTTGTAAACATATATGCATCAGTGCTACTTAAAGTGCTTATCCACAAACTATTACCAGTCTCTGATGGGATAAGGAGCTGGCACCAGAATTAATATCAGAGTAGTTCTTCCTTCAATGAGAAAGTCTTGCTATCAAAAAAAAGAAAGAGAGAGACAGAGAAAGAGAAGGAGAAAGCTGAACACACAGTACAATTAATGATGCAACTGATTCACACTCTGGTGTGAGATCCTTATTTCATTAAAGACCATTAATAACCAGTTTTTGAATCAGCAATGCGCTCTCTCTATTACAGTGGTCTTCCTGAAGTCTGATTAACAGCTAATATAAATGTCAGTTTATATTTTACAAAGAACTTACATTGGGATAATACTCCATCACAAGCAAATACTCCATGCGTCCATCTGCAGTGACTCTCTCATCTCCAACTATAAAACGAGCAATGTTGTCATGTTCCATCAAAGGCACTCTGTAAATGTTTTTCTCGTTGATAAAATTTTGACGGTTTGCAAAGGAAAACACTTTTACAGCAACTGGACGCTCATCTAAGGAACCTTTATATACTGCTCCATATCTACCCCGGCCAATCAGCTGAAAGTGTTTTAAAGAAAGCAAGGTATTAATTCATATCACAACTGAACAAAGTTATTAAATAATAAAGTACAAATCTATATGGTATGCCACACTCTTCAATATTTGCAGTTTATGCCATTATCAAGAAAATAATAAAGTCCATATCTGGTAAGACTTAGGAGGCTCCTACCAGACCTAGCCTTCCCATAGATAACAACTATAAACTCTGGACAAAATTAAAAAAAAAAGATCTAAAGACACCAGAGAATAAACAAAAGCAAATAGATCCTGAGAGGTGTCAAGGCTTAGAAGAAAGAAATGGCACAAGGTGAGCTACCCATTTTTATGGCTTTTAGCCTGAAGGCAGGCTAAAATCAGCACTGTACAGTGGAGCTCAAACTGCGATAGGAAATTCATAATTTTTCTGGCCCTGGGAACCGAAGGACACAATTTGGTGCAACCATAGCTGCTGAGAAGTAAGAAGAGAATCCCGGAAAGGAGAAAGTCAGAGGGGGAAACCCAGTGAATACATAGAACAGACTTCAGATAAAGATAAAATAACTGAACTGAAATTTGAACTTCTTCCCAAGAGACAAGTTTGCACTATGTGTCTGACCAAGTTAATTGCTTACTAAAACAAACAAAAATCAACACACTTTAGAAGAACGTAACAGCATCCAGGGTCTCCACAAACATAATATTCGCGATAACTGGGATACATTAAAAAATTACTCAACACACAAAAAAAACAGCAAATGTAATCCACTCTTTTCATTTTGGCTTTTGGGGATTTCTTTCACTTTCTTTTGAAACAGGTTAGGGACTTACGATTATTTATTTAAGGATGTGTGTTATATGTCATTCACTATTTCCACGTTAAAATTTAACATACAAACAAACTGTCTTTTATTTACTTATTTATTTATTTTTAGAGATAGGGTCTTGCTCTGTTGCCCAGGCTGGAGTGCAGTGGTGTGATCGTAGCTCCCTGTAGCCTTGAACTCCTGGGCTCAAGGAATCTTCCTTCCTTAGTCTCCCAAGTAGCTGGGACTATAGACATGTGCCATCAGGTCCAGCTAATTTTTCCTTACTTTTTGTAGAGTTGAAGTCTCAGTATGTTGCCCAGGCTGGTCTTGAACTCCTGGCCTCAAGCAATCCTCCTATCTTGGCCTCCCAAAGTGCTGAGATTATAGACATGAGCTACCATGCCCAGCCTAGACTGTCCTTCAAAAAGGTTGTATCAATACATAGTTAATTCAGCAATGTTTGAGAGTGTTTCTTTCCATCCTGGATACAATTCCATGGTTTGTTATTTCTTTTATCCTAGTAAATTGGATATCTTATTATACATTTGTTAGCCACACTTAACTTCTTTTGTGAATTAGCAATTCATTTCTTTTGTCCATTTCTTATAGATTATTTCTTGAGACAGAGTCTCACTTTATTGCCCAGGCTAGAGTGAGTGCCGTGGCGTCAGCCTAGCTCACAGCAACCTCAAACTCCTGGGCTCAAGCAATCCTGCTGCCTCAGCCTCCCAAGTAGCTGGGACTATAGGCATGCGCTACCATGCCCGGCTAATTTTTTTTTTCTATATATATTAGTTGGCCAATTAATTTCTTTCTATTTATAGTAGAGATGGGGTCTTGCTCTTTTTTTTTTTTTTTGAGACAGAGTCTCGCTTTGTTGCCCAGGCTAGAGTGAGTGCCGTGGCATCAGCCTCGCTCACAGCAACCTCAAACTTCTGGGCTCAAGCAATCCTCCTGCCTCAGCCTCCCGAGTAGCTGGGACTACAGGCATGTGCCACCATGCCCGGCTAATTTTTTGTATATATATTTTTAGTGCTCAATTAATTTCTTTCTATTTTTGGTAGAGACGGGGTCTCGCTCAGGCTGGTTTCGAACTCCTGACCTCGAGCTATCCGCCCGCCTCAGCCTCCCAGAGTGCTAGGATTATAGGCGTGAGCCACCGCGCCCGGCTAGGGTCTCCCTCTTGCTCAGGCTGGTCTCGAACTCCTGAGCTCAAATGATCCGCCCACCTTGGCCTCCCAGAGAGCTAGGATTACAGGCTTGAGCCACCGCGCCCGGCCAGATTATTTCTTACATATTGACTTATGTAGTTCTTATCAAGTTTTTCCTTAAATATTGAAATATTTTTTCAAGTTTTAACTTTGCTTGTTGTATTTTTCTCCCATAACAAGAAGTTCTTAAAATATAGTCATATCTATTATACCTATTCTTATATTTAACAGTCTCTGGTTTGCAATCATCGTTAGCAAGTCATTCATAATAAAGATTGCAAAAACATTCACCATGGTAAGATTTTTAACATAACTTCTGATATGTTACCAAATGAAACTTAAATTCTGTGGGATATATAATAGCCATATGAAGCTATAAAATATGTAATACATGCACAGACAAAGAATATTTATTTGGCATCTACTGTGTATTCCTTGCTGGCATACTCGTCTCAAAATTTCATATGTTTTTATTCCCATACTCTGTTCAAATCTGTCCTCAAAGGTCATCCACTTTCTAAATATACTTTCTTTAATAACCCCCTCTTCATCATTTTCTTATCTCCTTATCCACTTTACTTTTCTTTATAGCATTTACTACTACTTGAAATTAAATTATATATTCATTTACCTGTTTGTAGACCTCCCAACTAGAATATAAGTCCCAAGAAGGATATCTGTATTGTTTATCTATATTCCTAGTGCCTAGAATAGACCTTGGTACAAAATTGATACTCAATGAATATGGGTTGAATAAATAAATGAATCATTTAATAAATGAATGAAGTCACTGTCCCAGATATACTGTGAGAGTAGAAAGAACAGTCCATAATCTAAGAGCAACCTTACCTCCAACAGTTTCAGATTATCTAGGTCAAGAGAGGGCTCTGATGCTGCTGCCTCCATCATGTTCATACTGTGAAGACCTTGTTTACGGTCTCCTATAGGAACAGGAAAAAGAAATTACTAATGTATGATTTTCTTAACAAAGATCTTTATTACACTTTTTATTCATTACACTTAAAAAGAAGAATTGCAGGAGGGCTTGCAATAAGACTTATGCCTAACATCAATGGGAATAAACCTAGGAAACATCTATAAATGAAGATGAATGATAAACAGCATGAAAGCTGAATTCTGGAAGATGCTTCCACCATGACTTAATTTAAAAGCTTAAGGCCGGGCGCTGTGGCTCATGCCTATAATCCTAGCACTCGGGGAGGCAGAGGTGGGCGGACTGCTCGAGCTAAGGAGTTCGAAACCAGCCTAAGCAAGAGCGAGACCTCGTCTCTACTATAAACAGAAAGAAATTAATTGGCCAACTAATACATACAGAAAAAATTAGCCGGGCATGGTGGCACATGCCTGTAGTCCCAGCTACTCGGGAGGCTGAGGCAGGAGGATCGCTTGAGCCCAGGAAGTTTGAGGTTGCTGTGAGCTACGCTGATGCCACGGCACTCACTCTAGCCTGGGCAACAAAGCGAGACTCTGTCTCAAAAAAAATAAAATAAAATAAAAGCTTAAAACCCTGAAAAATACTGCAAAAACTTTAAAGAAGATTTTATTAAAGTTATTCTGATGAATGCATGGGGGCTGATTTCCTAAACAGCCCATCAAACCTGAAGTTTATTAGAACCAACTGGACATTTGATGATACTGGGAAATTTGTTACTTTTTTCAGATGTGAAAATAGGATTATGGTTATGATATCTGTGATTTGCTTCACAATAATCCAGTGGCATGGAAAGGGGTAGTGACTGCTGATTCAGATGAAACAATATTGTCCCTATGGGATAACTATTGAAGCTGGCTGGGTGACAGGTATTTGGTGCAAGTTTGAAATTTTTCGTAAGAACTGTGGTAAAAAAGTTTGTTAGAGAGAAGGATGGTAGCTACCATATCACACAGCTTTTCTTTTCTTTTTTTTAGCATTTACTATAGAAATTTTAAAAAGGGGAAAATAAATTTTGATTAGATAGCATATTTAATAAATGTTAGAACAAAAAGTAGTATTTTTTTACCTGTCAACATTCTGTATCCAAAGCATAAGGCAACTATCAAAACAGCTAGTACAGAGACCGATGCCAATGCAATGATTATTGTCTCATCTCGGTTAAATGAGTGAGGTGGACCTAAAAGAAAACAAATTTTGAAACGCTGTAATCCTTTTTTTTTTTTTTTTTTTTTTTTAGTATTTTGTGAAATACTGAATGACTGCCTTTTAGAAAGGCTGTATCAATATGTAATTAAATCAGTAATGTTTCTGTTATCAATGGAAAGAAAAAATATTAATAAATTTGTGATAATTATAAATTATATTTTTTTATCATACAGACTATCTTACATAGATTTGGAACACTGGAAAACCTATTTTAGGTGTGCTCCTAAATATTGATATATCAACTATATCAAGGAATAGCACAGACAGGATTGTGTAACATTTAAGAGCATAGTCTTAGAATCATATCTGGTTTTAAATCTTGGCTCTACACTACTTGCTCAGTAGACTTGAGCAAAATATTCAATTTTTCTGTGCCTTAGTTTACTCATTTGTAAAAATAGTACTCTGTATCTCCCAACTTAGCTGTGAAGCTTAGATGGGAATCTAAGGGCTTAGTATAAGAATATATTATCCATGCAATAAATAGTAGTTGTGTTTATCAAAACTGATATATTACTATTAATGAAAAAAGCATGACTTTGCAGGCAGGCAATTAAATCTGAAATGAACTTGAAGCTCAGTTCTTCCACTTAATATATGATCTTGGGAAAACTTCCTCACCTGTCTAAGTTTAGTTACTTGCAGAATGGGAACACACATATCTAAATTGCAGGGCTATCATGAGCATGTAAACAATGTATAGTGTTAGTTCCATTCTGTGGGTCAGATCAGGTATAGAGAGCAAATACCCTTTAGAATGAACATCCATAAACTAGAGCATATCCAGAAGAGACAAGTAGAACAGTGAAGGTACAAGAACTCTGAATTGTGATAGGTACAAATAACTAAAAGTGTCTGATATGGAAAAAGAAAACTTGGGAGGATATGATAGCTGTCTTCACATGGAAAAAAGGACTTGTTTTGAACAGCTAGAGAAAATGATCAGATCCAATTAATACATGTTGAAGGACAGCAGTCTTTAGCACATCATATTAAAAAAACTATGGCTTACAAACAGACCTGTCTTAAATGGAATGAGTTACCCTTTTAAAATAGCTGTTCATTATTTTATTAGAGGTATCATACAGTGTTTGGTAATACTGACCAGATGCTGGGCTTGATGACTGCTAATATCCTTAATCATTCTTTATAGTTAATCAAAATCAAGCATACTATATTGTAAAACTTCCTTATTTTGAACATTACAATTATGTGTTGTATTCAGATTAGAAACTTCTATGGCAAAGTAATGGCAAAGAGTTCCTCTGATAGGCATTCCTATTCTAAATGAATTTATTTGTCTAAGTCAAATTAAGCACAATTGTATATTAAAATGTCTAACCAATATTTCTATAGAAGGATCTGCTGAAGCACTAAAATACTCTTAATTTATAGGACATCTATTAGATATTAATAGATCTTAACATACTGATAATTGTACCTCCTTTTCAACATATAGAGTAATTTATAGGCAGAAAAGCTACAGTCTAAAAAAAGAAGAAAACACAAAGTGTCAGCAAGGATGTGGAGAAATTCAAAGTCTTGTACATTTCTGGTGGGGAATATGAAATGGTAGATACAGAAGAAAACAGTTTGGGGGTTCCTCAACAAGTTAAACATAGAGTTACCACAAGACCCAGCAATTCCAACTGTAAGCACACACACCCAAAAGAACTGAAAATAGGTGTTCAAACAAAAATTTCTACATGAATGTCCACCGTATCAGTATTCACAATAGCCCAAAGTGGAAATACCACAAATGTTCATAAACTGATGAATGGATAAACAAAATGTGGTATATCCATACAAAGGATATACAAAAGGTTGTAAATTCTATGATTCCATTTATATGAAATGCCCAAAACACATGAATCCAAAGATAAGTAGTTGCTAGGGAATGGGTGAGAGGAAAATAGGCAGTGACTATTTACTAGATACGGGGTTCCCCTTGTGAGGCAATGAAAATGTTTTTGGAACTAGATAAAGGTGACAGTTGCACATCAATGTCAATGTACTGAATGGTACATTTTAACACGGTCAAGTCTATGTTATGTAAATTTTACCTCAATTAAAAAAAATTATATTAATTTATTTTAGAATATGCTAAATCCAAAAGAGAAACTTTTATTTTTAAGACAGTTAAACATATACACACCCCTAAATAATAATTCATAGATTCTTTACTATGGGATATACACAAATATTTTATGTGCTTACTGATCTTCCCTTATCAATACTGTCAAGTACTTCACTTTTTGGACAACTCTGAAGCTTTTATTTATAATGTAAGACAATCAGTACTATTCCAGATTCATTATTATGAAACTGTCATTGTATCAGATTGAATGAAACATGATGCTTTCAAATATTCTAGAACAGAAATATTAATTAATTATAAAGGCATTAGGCTTTTTTTTACATAAACAAAAAATATTTTTAAAACATTTTTAAGGAAGAAAATTGATGTTTATCATGGTACGTTTCCAAGTAAGAACACAAAGAATAGTATTTTGTTTTAAAAAAAAATCAGCAAATAATGCTCACATTTTATTTCATGATCCATTATAATTAGTCAAAAGAGAGGAAATGCAGGAGGTGAAAAGTGGAGGACAAGCCGGGCACAATGGTGTGTGCCTGTAGTACCAGTTACTCAGGAGGCNTGATCCATTATAATTAGTCAAAAGAGAGGAAATGCAGGAGGTGAAAAGTGGAGGACAAGCCGGGCACAATGGTGTGTGCCTGTAGTACCAGTTACTCAGGAGGCTAAAGCAGGAGGATTGCTTGAGCCCAGGAGTTTGAGGCTAGCTTGGGCAACATAATGAGACACAGTCAAAAAGAAAAAGAAAGGGAAAAAAGGAAAAAGAGGAAGGGAGGGAGGGAGGGAGGGAGGGAAAAGAAAAGAAAGAAAAGAAAAGAAAAACAAAGAAAAGAAAAGAAAAGAAAAGAGAAGAGAAGAGAAGAGAAGAGAAGAGAAGAGAAGAGAAGAAAAGAAAAGAAAAGAAAAGAAAAGAAAAGAAAAGAAAAGAAAAGAAAAGAAAAGAAAAGA
>VSMD01069585.1:0-16539 GCA_008750895.1 Mirza zaza | reverse complement strand
TTAACAGGTTGACAACAACAGCATTGGTTTATTATAAAATTCCATAAAGATAATAAACTTGGAAAGTAATTTGTAGCCATTTAATGATAAGCAAATTTGAATGAAGGATCCTATTATTCCTAGAAGATTTTATGGGAGTTTTGAGGGATGCCAATTTGACACACAGAGGAAGGACAGGGATCCAAATGTCTGCTGCTATAATTGAACTACCAAACATGACATGACTCAGGGGCAAAATGGACTTTTGACAGTTCTCTACTGAACTGAAATTATATGCCCATTCATACAAAGAACAGTAGGAGGAATTTCTGGTCTCTGCTGTAAAAATTCCCCAGGGGACTTACTTCATAGACTTACTTCATGGAAAAATAATTTCAGGATGAAAAACAAGATATTACCAAAGATAGACCTCCAAAGAAGGCTTCACCACCATTTTTCCCCAAAATGTAACAATCAAGTAAATACTAGGGGGAAAGCAAAGCATAAAGATAGAAGCGTTCTCTTCAATTCTTCCAAGAGGATGGAAGTTTCTAATTTTTAATGAAGGTACAAATGCAGGGAGAAAGGAAAACAATGCCCCAAGAAGCCTTAACACTGTGTACTTTAGGATTTTGATTAAGATTTTAATAATACAAAAGTGATAAATTGTGTCAGTGAGCAGATAAAGTGAAACAACCATCCTTATTTTACCATCCTTATTTCCCAATAAATTGGGAAAAAATAAACTGATTGAAATTATAAATATAAAATCTAAAGGAAGAATTTAAAATTTGTGCATGTAATTATCTTTCTAGGAATCAGGTTTGATCATGAATTCAAAGAATTTAATGTAAAAAATGTTTTGGTTTTAGAATCAAAAGTAAAACCAATAGATAAGAGAATGTAAAAGAAAGGAAGAATAAAGAAAAGCAGGTAGTGGGGGGATGGAGGAAGAGAGAGAAAGAAGGAAGGAAGGAAGGAAGGAAGGAAGGAAGGAAGGAAGGAAGGAAGGAAGGAAGGAAGGAAGGAAGTTAGTTAGTTAGTTAGTTGATCTGGAGAAGCACTATGTATTTTTAAAGTACAAATATCTTAGAGGATAAGGGGTCCAAACATAGAAGGGAAAATTAGGTATATTCAAAACCAACTGCTGTTCAAGATGGAAATAAAGTGGGAGCTAATTCAATTGTCACCAGTGTTATAGGGAGCCAAAGTGATTAAAAGGAGGAAAATTAGTGGAAGTTTAAAAGTCAAATTGAGTCTTTTTCACTAAAGAAAATCCAGAAGCAGGAAAATATTGAGAGTTTGCCCTCTTAAAACTAAAGAGTTAATAATATAAACAACTGAAAAGGCTGGAACAGCAATATTCTATTGTTACAGAAAATGTTGACACATTTGGAAGGAAATATTACATAAAATATATCAAGCTTTATCAAATGAAATTCAAGGAGACAGTTTTTCTGCTGGTGTGTAAGTAAGGCAAGTGCATGAAGTTCATCCCTACCACATATATCAAATTAAATTTATAAGGAAAAGCTCAAGAAAGATGAGCCATATGGAAAAAAGTCTTGGTGAGGAATAGTAATGAATGGAGATACTTCCTGAGTGGAGTCATACTATGTAAGGAGGAAGAGATGAGCCTACTTTATCTGAACATATGAACTCTCAATGACTTCATTTTCCTTGTTCTAAGGGATACCTGTAATATGAATAAAGAGATATACATCATCAAACAAACAGCTTGGCCTTAAAGCAAATAAACAAATCGCAAAACAAATGAAGGCACACTACTTTGATTTAACCATCAGTGATAAGACTGTGTAAAGTATTGTTAGAGTCAGCATAAATAGCAGGCTAGAATGTTACAAACTAAATAGGGCTGCCTGAATAGGAATTGAGAAAAAAAATGGAAAATTATGGCCAGATTCCATAGCTTTGGGAAAATATGTGGCAGAAAGCAATTTTTTTGGAATGACTTCAAGGTAGCATTGGTTACTAAAAGAAACTGTGTTACTCTTCATTGGATCCCTAAAGAATAAAACTTTAAAAACCTCTGAGACTCAGAATGTAGAGAATGGAAAGCTAAGATATGAGCTTAAAAAGATATGATATACATACATATAAATACATATAATTTTTATATATAATATGTATTTATATAAAGTTTATATATAAAACTTTTCACATATGTATATATGACTGAAGGGGATTAAAATTATTAGAGAGAGAACTCACTGAATTCAGAGTTAAAATAGATTACCAAAGACACAGACTCTAAAAAAAGCTTCCACTCCTATAGCAAATGTATGATCAGGTAAACCACTTCTATCCCTAAAAATGCTCTATGCAATAAGAAACATATCTTCACATAATTTTGGAAGCAGATTTGATGTATGATGTATTACATTTTTGAAAAAGTCCCCAGCAATATATCTGGCCCTTTATATTCTATGAGAATTTTGGCACTCTCTCATCAAGAGATGGTACCTATTTCTCCTTGGTTGGATCTGGCAGGCCTTGCGAATGCTTCAACAAATAAAATGTGATGGAAATTGCATTTAAGGCCTTTTGATATTAGGTGGTAAAAATTGACACAGCTTCTGTTTGGCTCTGAAGAGACTATATAGTAAGACCAAATAAAGACAGAAAAAAAAAAATGCTCAAGAAGTCCCTATCCTCCATTGTTTGAGTTCCCAAGTTTAGGCAATTTATAGGTAATTGAGAGAGACTTAGAAGATTTCCTGTCATAGCCACTGTCTCACTGCAACTGCTTGAGAGAATCTAAGCAAGAACCACCTAGCTAATCAATCCCTAGAACCATAACAGATAATAATTAAATATGTGTTTGCTTTGCCACTATGTTTTGTGGTAGTATGCTACACGGCAATAATAACTGGAAAATATTTTGGTATCTGATAGAGGAATAAGGCCATAATAAAAACATAAACATGTAGAAGTGACTTTAGGAGTAGAAAGCAGAGAAAAATTAGAAGAACCTTCACAAAAACCATTAATATTAGCAAAAGCCTAATGGCCCTTGATGAAGCTGAAAGGAAAATGAGGACAATGATACTAGAAGCCTAGGAAATTGGCCCTTGTCTGATAGTGGCGAAAAGTTTAGTAATATCGGTCCCTGCTATAACATGGAAGATAGAAAAAGTATCTATATATTAACCTAGGTAGTCTAGCTAAGGAGATTCCCAGTAGACTGTTGAAGGTGATGATTATCTTCTGCTTGCTGTCTATAATAAAATGAGAGAAGAGATATAAGCTAGTGAGATAACTACTAAATATCAAGGTGCCAGGATCTTCATAGATCTAAAAAAAAAAAACTGATTTCTGTTCTGATTATATTATTCTTAATGATAAAATTGACAAATGGTTTCTGGGAAGAAATAGAATTCAGGGTTGTGTCAAAGAAAATGGTTTAAATATGGCATGTGATAAGGGTATGACTATATATTTTTTTGTTTACACCTCAGAAAGATACAAGCAGGTGGCACAAAAACACAACTTCATCTAAAGATCATAATGGCATATCTGGCAAATCTTTTCTGTTAATAGAATTTCTAAGAACTTTAAGGATATTGTCATATAGCAACTTTATAGAAAACCTAAGACTGAAAAGGCTTATTTTGAAGAGATTTGTGGATGTGACTTTTGTCTAATGGAGAGAATTATAAGATTCAGAGGAATGATATAATTTTCTTTAAAAAAAAACGTATTGGCAAATCATCACCAACTTGTACAGAATTGGACAGAGATGGTATAAAATCAGAAAACGCTTTTGGACTCTAGATTTATTATTGGCAGAAGCAGGCTCAGTTTCATACACTTACTGTTTTTTTATAGAAAAGAAAGGATGACTTAGAGGAAAGAATTCAGAAACCAGAGAGTGAAGCCAAGAACTATCACAAATCATTCCCAAGCAGTGAGATGGAGCTCCAGTCAAGGAAATTTCAAAATGCTGCATTTGAAATTACTATAGATCAATGACTTCTGGTACATCCGTTTTATACTATTTTGAGTAGAATTATCTATAAGTGTTATGACTGCCCCAGTGTATGTCTCTTTTTATCCCAGTATTATATTGTTTTGGTTACTATTGCTTTATAGGATATTTTGACTTCAGGTAGGTTTGATGCCTCCAGCTTTGTTCTTTTTGCTAAGTGACCTAAAGACAAGTGAACTAAAGAAATTAGTTATCAACAAACCCCCACATATCCTCAACATACAATAATGGGCATATATCTAAAGGAAATGAAATCAGTACACAGAAGAGATATCTTCACTCTGTTCATTGCAGTACTATTCACAATAACCAAGATATAGAATCAATCTACATGCTCATCAATGGATGAATGGATCTTGAAAAGTGGTATACATATACAATAGAATACTATTCTGCTCTAAAAAAAGAGTGAAATTCTGCCATTTGTGACAGCATGATTGAACCCAGAGAATACTATGTTAAGTGAAATAAGCCAAGTAAATAGGGACAGATATTACATGATCTCATGCATATATGGAATCTATAAAAGTTAATATCGTAGAAATAGAGGTTAGCAGAGTGTTACTAGAGGCTGAGGAATATAGTGTGGGGTGGAGGATGGGGAGAGATGGCCAATAGGTAAAAAGTTAGTTAGGAGGAATGATTTCTAGTGTTCTGTTCACAGTAGGGTGACTATAGTTCACAATAATGTATAGTGTATTTCAAAATGGCTTGCAGAGAGGATTTTTAATGTTCTCACCACAAAGAAATGTCAAGTATTTGAACTCATGTATATGCTAATTATCCTGATTTGATTATTATACAATGTATATACATGCATGAAAACATCAAATGCAAAATGAAGTAAAAATATGAATAATAGATATAAATGTAAGAGCTAACCCTATAGAACTTTTAGAAGAAAACATCAGGCTAAACCTTAGTGACCTTGGGTTATGCAATTATTTCTTAGACACGACACCAAAGCATAAGTGACAAAATAAAAAATATATAAATTGAATTTCATCAGAAAACTTTTGTGCATGAAAAGACACCATTAAAAAGTGAAAAGATCACCCAGAGAAACTTTTTGCTAATCATACATCTGAAGGAGACTTGTACCTAAAGTATATAAAGAACTATTACAATCAAATTATAAAAAGATAAGTAACCCACTATGGAATATGGGCAATGGATATGAATAGACATTTGTCCAAAGAAGGTATACAATGACCAATAAATACATGTAATGATACACAGCATAATTAGTCAGTAGGGAAATGCAGATTAAAAGAACAATGCAATAACACATTACACTCACTAGGATGAATGTAATAAAAAAAAAGACACTATCAAAACATAGTAATTAATTCTAAATTAGTGTATGATTTAGGTTTTGGAAACATCATTTTCTCGAGATAACCATAGTAAATGAAATATATGCTTGTTTGTTTCTGGGCTTTTCTTTTATAAAAATATCTTATTTTGATACTTCAGACTTACATAAAAGGTGAGAGAAATTTTCACACACAATGAAAATTCTTGGACTAGAATATAGCATGCATGAGAGAAAATGGTTTAAAATCTGTCTGGAAAATATCAATTTTTTCTTTTATTTTTTCTGTGCTGATTGATATTATCATGTGGTTTCTTCTATTGTACTATTGATATTGTGTATTATATTAAGCATCAGATGACAAACATACCTTGTATTCCTTGAATGAAACCTCACTATGTCATGATCTAAGAGAAGAAATTTTGCTGGCTTTGAAGTGAAGAAAGTGGGCCATTAGGCCAGGAATATAGACATCCTCTAGAAGCTGTGGAAAAGGCTAATAAATGGATTTTATTTTCTTAGAGCATTTAAAAACAAAATCAGTTCTGCTGGCATCTTAATTTTACTCGGTGAGACTCATGTCAAACTTCTGACATGCAAAACTTAAGATAATAAATTTGTGTTGTTTTTAGCCACTAAGTTTGTGCTAATTTATTATAGAATCAATAGAAAACTTAAGACAATATTTCTACCCAAGATATTTGCCTGGCAAGGGCAATGATATAAAATTGTAATACCCCAGTGTAAAGGGAAATAAAGTGATAAATAGAGTCATGCCTAAAAGCAGCATTTTTATGGCATTTCAGGAAATTCCTCCTTGCGAATTTGATTATGGTCTTTATACATGATTACACCTTGAAAAGCAGAGCAGTAAACACATTACTGTTTATACCTTTTTATTTTCTACTTGTATTCATTTAGCAGTAAGCTTGTAATCTCAGTCTAAATAAGAATCAAATTCAAGCTTATTCTCAGCAATTTATGAAACACTGTAACACATGCATTTTGAGCATTATGATTTAGTAGGGCCCTAGTTAAGCATTTCTCTCACTTTTCTTGTCTGTTGTAAGATAATATTATTAAAGATTAGAAGGCCGGGCTCGGTGGCTCAAGCCTGTAATCCTAGCTCTCTGGGAGGCCGAGGTGGGCGGATCGTTTGAGCTCAGGAGTTCGAGACCAGCCTGAGCAAGAGCGAGACCCCATCTCTACTATAAATAGAAAGAAATTAATTGGCCAACTAATATATATGGAAAAAATGAGCCGGGCATGGTGGTGCATGCCTGTAGTCCCAGCTACTTGGGAGGCTGAGGCAGCAGGATTGCTTGAGCCCAGGAGTTTGAGGTTGCTGTGAGCTAGGCTGACGCCATGGCACTCACTCTAGCCTGGGCAATAAAGTGAGACTCTGTCTCAAAAAAAAAAAAAAAAAAAAGATTAGAAAACAAGTGTGTCAGATTTAAGAGATACATATTGCAGTGTGCATTTCCAACAAGTGTATTATTACAAGATGTATTTAAGGGGGTACAGAGTAAGTCATAGTAGTATGTTTCTCATATTTAAAAATGTTAATGAGGTTTTGGTATGTGCTAGACCTTGAGCATATAAAAATTAATGAGATACAGTCCTGGCCATTAAACAAAACATAGTCTGGTCTATCAAGATGGAGACATATAGATAAATGGAATGCATTATGACAGTGTATATGAAGCATATAATCATACATTGGATGGGGATAATAAGAAAGTAGTGTAGGCAGCAAGAGAAAAAAATGACAAGTTCTGACGCAAGTAAGGTAACCAACTTAAGAGACAAGGTTATGAATGGCCTCACAACCTTACCATTAGGCTTGGACTTTACCCTGTAAGGTGTGTTTCTCAAGTGTTACTAATTTGTATGCTGTTTTCAGGATGTATATAATTTCTAAGCAAAAAGTTCTTATTTCATGATCTCTCTACAGTTGTACATAATGGTGCTATCTACTTCTGTCTCACTCTAAGTAAAATTAAACATGGGCTCATATATCACACACACATATATCACACACAAACATGCATGCACACATACATGTTGAATAGAATCTGATTGCATGTGTTTATGTATATAAATCACAAAACAGACATTATTATTACTCAGGTTCTATTTTGACATTGCCCAGGTTTTCACATCTTTTATAATGTACATGTATTTTTGTCATCTCCCTAAAGACTTTTTATAAATGAAATTGGAAAAAATATACACACCGACACTGAAGCCCCAGCTCTTGTTCTTCCCACTGACCATACTGCTTCCCAGGTCATCTGGTGAAATAGTGATGAGAGCCAGGAAACAGAAAAACTGAGATAATTTTTCTGAGTAAAGATGGCAAAAGATGTCCAGGGATTGCTACTGGAAGTAAGGGACAGAATGTCATAGACAGAGAGGGCAAGTAACCTATCCAGAGATTTGGGGAAGATAAAGGCAGATGCGTGTATGTAAGGCACGTAATTAACCATGATTAGGAGAAAGAATCCTTAGAGAAGAATGAGGGTTTCATCACATAAATACCCTTGATTCAGCCCTGGGAAAATTTGTAAAATTTTCTCAATGGAATTGGCTCCAAAAAATAGGAGCCTGGCCAATATTCAGGATCATGGAAAGAATTGACACTTAACCAGGTCAAAGTGGCCAACTGACCTAGAACTAGAACTAGAGGACCAGGGAGCAACAGAAGTGAAAGTGGTAAGGCAGAAAACCAGCAGTGAAAGTGGAAACAATGGCTTCAAAGAAGATGCACCCAGGAAACTGAGAGATGATAGTAGGACTAGACAACCAACAAGGTGTCACTTGCTCAGCACCGCCACTTTAAAGAGATGATAATAAAGTGGTATAGAGGTGTTAAGAACAGAAAGGTAGATCATAGCATGGAGCAAATAGAGATCCTATACCTGGTTAAGAGCATGGGTATGATTTGATTTAAATCTCTGCTGTTTTTTCACATAGAAGTTATAGGATTGCTTGTATGTTATTTAACCTCTCAAATCTTATGCTTTCAACTTTATTTTAACCTATAAAATGATCATATTAATAACATTGATTTCAAACATAACTGTGCAGATTGAGTAAATGCATTTAAAGCACTTAGCACAATGTTTGTGATACAGCAAATAATAAAAGTTAGAGATGATAACTTATGATGATGACGATTAGAATCAATGGTCATAACGACAGAGGGGGGTTTACTTGAATGGTTAGGAAAGCACGGATTCCTATAATAATAAGTATAGATAATACTTAATGAGCATTTTCTATGTCTACGGTATTATTATAAGTTATTTATGTTTATTAACTCATTTAATCCATACAACACCTCTGTAGTAGTTGCTATTGTCATTTCTATTTTATCAGTGACAAGACTAAGATACTGGAGAATTTGAGTAGCTGAAAGTTGGAGATGGTAAATGACAAAGCTAGGTTTTACATATTAGGCAGTCTGTGTACCAGACATCAGAAAATCAGTCTAGCCACCAAAGCTTCAGTCTCCTTGTTTCTTAGTCACTAAAGTTAGGTAATTTTAGTTGAAACATGAATTTATGGACTTCCTGTGTACTCAAGACTATGATTTTTGTTTGTTCCTTTTTTGCTGTAGCTCATGGGTTCCTTTCTTGGTTGCTAACTTTTTGAACTTCTGCATGGTGTTCAAGTAGAGGCCCATCTTAAATTCAAGTATAGTTGGTGCATAGCTGTACTCACTATAATTATATTGCAAGAAAATTATATCGGGATGGATTTGGGATTTGGAGGATGAAGGAGAATTTTTTGTTTTTGTTTTTGCAACTTTTCCATCAACACCAGAAGAAATAAGAAAGATGAAGGCAAGTGATGAGGTAACATTCTCTTCTACTTAGCCTGAGAGAATAGTTTGGAGACACATTAGAAAAGGAAGATCGCTATGGGAAACTAAAGAAGACAAACTAATGAAGTGTTTTGAGACTTGCTATAAATTATACTGTCACGTCAGGGAGGTTTAGCCCTACAGAGCAGCATTTCCACAAGGCACTTATAGCAGAGGCAGCAGTCGCTGACACAGCTTAATGACTGGACCAGAGCAGGCAAATGGGACCTGACTGGCTTTTGGCTTGTGTGATTTTTACCTCTGTGGATCTCTCTGACTAACTCATGGAAAATGCTAAAGATTATGGTGAGTGGGAAGGCTGAGACCTAACCTGAGCAGAGAAGGCTCAAGTGTTCACATGATCTAACCATGCCTATGAGCCAGAGACACAGATCAGGGACATTCATCCACATATTCCTGATTCTCCTGCAGGTTAGCTATTCCCTGGATCCTTCTTAGCTCATCTATCATACCATGTCAAGTCTTCGTGCAGGGAGTTCATGTCTTTGCACATTAATTTTGAGCATAAATATCCTTTGAGAAAAAAATTTAGAGAAATTCTTGAAATAAAAAGATAAGTCAATTTTATTGCTAAGTAGTTTTGAGTTATTTTGTCTTTATATACTAAGTTTTGTAGTAAGAGGAAACTATAAAGTGTCCTTAGAGTCTGCAGAAGCTTACACAGGTATCTAGACCATTTGTAGTACAACATTCCAAAGACATAATAGATTTCAGTTCGATAGAATCCCAAAATTGCAGGGGAAAGAACCATAAGGAATTTACAAATGAGTTTTTGGTTCATTTATTTAGCTGTTCTATTTTTTTTATACTGAAAAATATATAACTAGACAATGAAACTATAAAGGATAAAAATATGTAAAGATATGGGAATGAATGTTATCCTGAGAATAGAAACAGGGATTACCTTGTACAAGTTTGTGAGTTTGTGTCATTTAGCACACCTAGGTCTGCTATCATGTTACTTTTCCAAATGATTCATTCAAGTTTAAGAACTATTTGGGTGGCTATATTTTAGTCATAGACCCCAAATTCTGTCTAAGAGGGAAACTATCTGAGATATATCTCCTACTCTACTTATTAATTTTTATTATGATTTTGGATTTAAGTTTTGTGAGATTTTTTATTTTGTTTGTTTTCATTGTATTGGAGATGAGATATGACTACCTTTTCACTAATTTCCATTACTCCTGTGGGGTTTAGTTGATATGATTACCATATCAGAATATAACATAATCTAATCTGCTAAATATATCTAACACACACAGAGTAAATGAGGGGTCCTTTTCTTAAATAAATTCCCCAGGCCTTTTCTTGCTATTGAGGATTCTTGCCTCTTTTATCAACTTTCACTATCATAAACTTCTTTTGGATTCTGCCTCATCTCCCCCCAAGAGTGTCAATAACTGATTTCGTTTTATTATATGTAAGCAGATTTAAAATTCTAAACTAAAGTCACATAACTTTGAAAATGGACTTTTAAGTTTCTTTCAGTCCAAAAGGAAGATATGTATGGGCCTCAGTTATTACACAATTAGTGAGATCTCTTTATTTCTGCATAGATTTAATCTTGAAAGTAAAACAAAAAAACCCAAAAAACAAATAATAAGAATCTTCTGTAGCTATGAAAACCCTTTATAAAACAATATTGGAGACATAAAGAGAACGTCAGAGGTGTATGGGCCCTAATTCAAAGGTAGACATTGAGGCCCAGAAAGAAGGTCTTTAATATAAAGTTTTATATCTAATTATAAACAGAAAAGAAACTACATAAAACTCTAGTCTCCAGCACAGAGACTTTACAACTTTCTGTCTCCTGTGAAGATACCAAATCTTAAAACTTACTCATCTTTAAAAATGAAATATGAATTTGGAATAATTGTGAATCTGGAAAGAACATTCAACACTGGATGATCAGAGAGGCACAGAATATATATTGACTCAAGTTAAATAAAAATTAATATTAATGTATATTCACATTTTAAATCTTCTATGAACAAATAACCATGCCTCATTGCAATTACTAATATCAAGGTAAGATGTATCACAGTTCTTATAATCATACTTATAATTATATATGGTTCATAAAAGTGTGAGACCCATGAAATAGAATATCAATTATAATAGACATTTTATTCATTAGACATTTTAGGAGAATCAAATCAATTAATTTTCATGATTAGTTCTAAAAATTAAATTCTTTTTTCTTCTTAATAGCTCATGAATGTTTAATATACAAAGAGAAAAGAAATAGTCCAAACACAGGCAAGTGAAAGGCGAAGTATCTAATGGGCAAGACTATATCAGTATCATTCTCCTTTTATAAAGAAAAGAAAGAAAATATTTTCCCCCTAGGAAGAGGAAAATCATTAAGTTTTTTTATGATGACCATTGTAAAAGATAGCCAGAAGGAGAACTTGAAGGATTTCTTTTGTAAAAAATTAAATTCTAAAAGTTTTATAGCTTAGTGTGTCATGACTGACTTGATGGATATCTTAAGAATATTTTCACCAAAATGAAACTCTGTAAAAATGAATCAGTTGCCATGCCATGTGTTGTTAAGTAAATAGGTAATTATTTTAGTGAGTATATAAGCATAATAGAAGAGAGAGGATAAGTTAGGTCACTAAGTTAGGGAGGTTTATTTTCAATATATATATGTCCTATCTAACTAATATTTTAAAGAGCACTTTATCATTATTTCTAGTTTCTTAGCTCCTCTGGGCTCCAGTACTGCCCTTACATTTCTCCTGTATACTAATGAACCAAATATATTTTTCT
This sequence comes from Mirza zaza, assembly GCA_008750895.1. NCBI lineage: Eukaryota > Metazoa > Chordata > Mammalia > Primates > Cheirogaleidae > Mirza > Mirza zaza. The sequence continues at coordinate 4,569 of VSMD01069585.1, read as the reverse complement.
GTTCTGAATAAACATCCAGTCCTATCTATTTAGGCTTCCTCTGGCCCAAAGAGAGTGACAACTCCAGGCTTATATAACCTCTTCAGTAGAATTTACAAACAGGATAATTTGTAAACTTTTTTTCTTTTCTTCTAAATTTGAATTGTCTTGAGATCAAGATCATGTCTTATATATCTTTGTATTCTTGTCTACGGTTAAAATAGTTATGGCTCTTGGAAGGAGAAATTTGATTCTCAAGTATGGAAAAGTGGTAATATTAATACCAATGGTTAAATATCTGAACCACTTGTTCCTTTCTACTTGATAATTTTCTCTTGCTAGTTTAATAACCATAGTTCATATCTATTTTTTAATATAAGATGTCTAGAATACTTGCCAAAGAAAAGATATGTCTACATTCAAGAAACAAGTATGAGTTTTTTTAAAGGGAAAATTTCTGAATTTATAAAAATACTAAAGGAAATTTTTCATATACATTTAGTAAACTCTGTTTAATAGACATAATCAGGAAATAAAATTCTGATAAAAGAATGGGGGATGAACATGCTTGTAGCTCTGATTGGGGTGGGGCAAAGGCAATATATGTAACCAAAACATTTGAACTCCGATAATATTTTGAAATAAAATAAAAAATAAATAATAAGAAGATAAAATAAATACATAAAAAAGAGTTTACCACATTTATCACATCATATATGGACTAAAATTTTCATTTATAAAATTTATGAAATGTTTCACTTTAAGTATTTTAGAAGATAATTTTACAAATATAATGTTACCATTATCCAAGCATTAACCTCATCTGGGGCCAGGTAGTACATGAATGGTACATGCATTTTGGAGCCAGGTAGACTTTACTCTTTAGCAGTTTATCTATAAAATAGGGATATTGATCTTGATCTGGTAAGATTATAGTGAGGAGTATATGAGATACTGTATACAAAATGCCTCGCACATGGCAACAACAGAATAAAAGTTAACTGCTATAGTAAAAATTTATTTGAGAATTCAGGGGACATTACAATAGCATTAAATCATCATTAAAAGCCTAGCTAAGATAAACAATGAAAAGGCAGTTCTGGGTTATAAAATACTGGTTAACAATGTTTTTGACATTTATTTAATAGTAAAACAAACTAGAGTAAAGCCCAATGTGTAATTGATTAGCTTTTGCATGTCTTCTACCTACTCCCACAAAGGTTAGTGTTATACTGTATTGCACCTTCCAGAAAGGTGTGATTCTAAATGGGAACTGGCTATATCAAAACATAGTAAGATTTCAGGAATAGAAATTATTGAAATTGGTTTTTGACAGTAAATTTTGATGGTTGTTGGCACTTACGTGTAGTATTAGAATCATAGGATTTAGTGCTAAAGGGGGCATTTTTATTATTTACTTGAACATTTAAAGATATATTTTCCTGTGTTATGTAGTACATTGTATGTATGGTATTGACTTCACTTTGTAATTTGGACAAGTCACTTAGTAGCCTCAATTTCTGAAACTGCCTAGAATCATACTGCTTAGATTAGAATCTTTGTTAATAAACTATTAGCTAGAGTACCTTGGGCAAAACAATTTATATCTCAGTTTGCTAATCTTTCAAAGAGGATAACTATAGTGCCAACCTCATAAAATTGTTATAAGTTTCAAATGCAGCACTGTAATACTATTCCTAATATTTCTCCTCTTATTCCCCTCCCCTTCCCTCTGTCTCTACTTCTCCCTGACCTTTTGACACAGAGAAAGTGATCAGTAATTTCTAGATGTTATCTCTACCCCTGTCAAACCAAATGTTATCAGTGATTCCTAATTTTAACTAAAATTTTCTAAGATTTGAACTCTTTTTTGACATTTCCTCCCATATACCATTTTGTACCTCTTATACTTCAAAATTCAGATTAGCTGTTAGGTTTATTTAAATATTTTACTTCAATCTGAAGTTTCCATTCTATATTTGGGTATGAAACATGCTTCTCTAATAAAATGCCATTGAATTTTTATTAATAGTTTTATTAAGCTAATAATATACCTAATCACATTGTCAATTATCACAATCCAGACAGAGTTGAGCAGATTTGGGTATCTTGTAGGCCATAAGCAATTGATTAGTGTAGGAGTTCCATCCTGTTTTTGTTTTGGGGTTTGTTTCTTATTGTTTTTTCTCCCCTTATTCCCCTGAGTATAATTCTGTCATATAAATTACCTTAAATTCAGCTGTAGCTGCTACCATTAAGACTCAGGGTTCTCTCTTGCCTATCTGACCTAAGTAGGCTCTTCTCAATCATCTTTTTCTCTGGCCTCTGAGTTCTTTGCATAATTTTGTACTATCATCCTTTCTTCAGTCAATATCTAAGACTTGACTTAATGTTTAAAATTTTTAGTTGTTTCCCTCTGTGGACATCATCTTATGTAATTTAAAGAGAAATTTAAGTATACTTATAAAAATTTACTAATATAGATCTTTTACTTTATTATATATATTTACCTCCACTTGCAAACAAAACTTCCACTATGCTTTGAAATTGGAGATGAAATTACTGAAAATTCACATGATTAGAATGCAGATAAAGCATTCAGCAAGATGAAGATTTTCCCCTAAGACATTTTCTCCAAATGCTGGTATGTTAGAATTTTGGTCTTCACACTTACTGTTTCAAAATGCACACACTGAAGTTAGGAAGACTGTTTGTTTTACACATGCCATGGTAAATATATATTTTAATTCTGACATTTAGAATTGAAGCAATTTTAGTTTTCAAAAAAAGGCAAACATATAAAACATTACACATCAAATGATACAGATGATATATCAATAAAAAAATTTAAGCCATACAATCTTTAATTCGAATTTATATTGCATTAATGTTATAATCTCACATGAGAGTTAAGCAATTGAAATTCATTTAGTTACTCATTTAAATTCTTGTCATAGAAAGACAAGTTTTACCAAGTTTCATACATATGTATATGTATATATGGTGTAGGAGTAGAATCAAAGCTGTTGCAAATTTAAAGTGGTGTAGTTTTTCTTATCTGCTAAACAGCAAATTTATGGGTTTTTTCCATAGTTGGCATGGTGAATTTTTGTAATTTTATATATTTGTCATCTATCAATTTTGATTGTAGATAAATAAACTTGAAAATATGAGTTGAATATTCACAAGAAAAACAAGTGGAGACCTCAAAGAGCAAGAACACTGACATAGATCACAATGGAAATGTGTGACTCCTCCCAAATAGGTCCTGGATGTTACACTACTGGTAAGAAGTGGAAATTAAAAAGAGAGAAATGCTTTACAATTGTTTATTTGATTTGTATTATGAATGTTTATTTGGGAAGTTCTATCTTAATTAGAGTACTTCTATTGCTATGTCTCTATAACAGTTAAACTGACAATATAAATCAGTACATTCTATGAGGTTCTATGAGCTAGATCTTTTAAATTACCTCACTATTCTAAAGGACCACAGCAATGAAAAAGGTAGATCCTAAAACTGAAAGTCTACTAACTCATCAGAATTTATTCAATACTCTTGGCATTTCCCATAGAATTTCAATATACTCAATTTCACTGATTCAAAACCACTACTAAGGTGTTTCTAGAGTCTCAAGAAACTCCTGGAACTGATAAATAAATTTAGTAAAGTCTTAGGATACAAAATCAATACACAGAAATCAGAGGCATTTATATACGCCAACAATGAAAGAGAGAACCAAATCAAAGACTCAATTCCCTTCACAATAGCAACAAAGAAATTAAAGTACCTAGGAATACACTTAACCAAGGAGGTAAAAGACCTCTACAGGGAGAACTATGAAACACTGAGGAAGGAAATAGCAGAGGATGTAAACAGAGGAAAATCCATACCATGCTCGTGGATCGGCAAACTCAACATCATTAAAATGTCTATACTACCCAAACAAATCTACAGATTCAATGCAATACCTATTAAAATCCCATCAGCATTCTTCACAGATATAGAAAAAATAATTTTACGCTTAATATGGAACCAAAGAAGACCCCGAATATCAAAAGCAATTCTAGGCAAAACAAAATGGGAGGTATTAATATGCCAGATATCAAACTATACTACAAAGCTGTAGTAATTAAATCAATCTGGTATTCGCACAAAAATAGGAATATTGACCAGTGGAACAGATCTGAGAATCCTGATATAAAACCATCCTCATATAGCCATCTAATCTTTGACAAAGCAGACAAAAACATACGCTGGGGAAAAGAATCCCTTTTCAATAAATGGTGCTGGGAAAACTGGATAGCCACTTGTAGAAGGCTAAAGCAGGACCCACACCTTTCACCTCTCACAAAAATCAACTCACGCTGGATAACAGCCTTAAACCTAAGGTATGAAACTATTAGAATTCTAGAGGAAAATGTTGGAAACACTCTCGTAGACATCGGCCTAGGCAAAGAGTGTATGAAGAAGTCCCCAAAGGCAATCACAGCAGCAACAAAAATAAATAAATGGGACATGATGAAACTAAAAAGCTTCTGCACAGCCAAAGAAACAGTCATGAAAGTAAACAGACAACCTACAGAATG
>VSMD01069584.1:0-16565 GCA_008750895.1 Mirza zaza | reverse complement strand
TTTCAATTTGTGTCACCGTCAGCAGGACTCGTATCTAATCTCCACTGCCTCTGAGTGTCAGAAGGGAAAACGGAAGTGCTTATGTAACTCGGAGCCTCGGAATTTTGAGGGAAAGGTTGCATCGCTCTGCTGCTCCATCTTGCCCGATCTGGGTCAGTCACTCTCAAGCAGGACGAGCCACAGCCCGAAGCCTCCAAATCGAAGCAAATAGCAACACTCGGAACACAGACGCTGGGTGCCAAGAAAACGCTCCCTCTCCAGTGTTGGCCCTGGGGGTTGGTTAAGCCACTTGCTGTCCCTTCGGCAGGGCCAGCGTCTGTTCTGCAGGTCTGGGCAGCTCTGGGCGATGGCAAAGGACCCTGTGTGTCACCCATCGGCCACCCCGCAGCGGTGGAGGGCAGGCGTCTGGAGGTGGGGGGCAGTTTTTCCTCCTTCCCAGCCCTCTCCTGTCCCCAGAATCAGCTCTCCCTCTTCCCTGGCTCTGGCTGAAGTGGCTCTGATGGCAGCAGATGGGATTTTAATTTCATTTCTTCACCAAGGCTGGTGTGAGTCCAGGTCTCCCCCTCCTGGCATCGATCCCGGCGAGAAACACAGGGTGAGACCGAGGAGTAACAGGTCATATCCCAAGTCCCAGCTCCTCTAGGAAGTCATGTCCCATGCCCCACACTGTCGGGTTGTTTTCTCCTTTGGGCATCAGCATCTGCATCTGAGGGACTACCGGAGAGCTTCGGGCTGGGGTGACCCTGGGGAGAGGAGCTGAGCCCGGGGTGTGACAACCCAGGAGTGGACCTGAGCCACGGGTGTGGCCAATCTGAGGTAGAGCTGAGCCAGGGGCGTGGCTGCCCCGGGGGAGGAGCTGTGAAGGGGCGTGGCCAACCTAGAGGTGGCCCTGAACCAGGGGCGTGGCCAATCCATAGATGGAGCTGAGCCAGAGGTGTGGCGATGTATGGGCGTGGCCACCGTGGGGGCGTGGCCAATCCATAGATGGAGCTGAGCCAGAGGTGTGGCGATGTGTGGGCGTGGCCAACCCATAGATGGAGCTGAGCCAGAGGTCTGGCAATGTATAACCGTAGCCAGCATGGGAGTGTGGCCATCCCAGGGGTGGAGGAGAGCCAGAGGTGTGGTGGTGCGTGGGCGTGGCCAGCATGGGAGTGTGGCCAACCCAGGGGTGGAGCAGAGCCAGAGGTGTGGCGGTGTGTGGGCGTGGCCAGCATGGGGGCGTGGCCAACCCAGGGGTGGAGCAGAGCCAGAGGTGTGGGGATGCGTGGGCGTGGCCAGCATGGGGGCATGGCCAACCCAGGGGTGGAGCCGAGCCAAAGGCCTCCCCCAAGCAGGGGGAGGAGGTGTATCAGGGCTGTGGTCAGTCCAGAGGTGGGGCCCAGCCAAAGCGCAGTGAGGAAGCAAATGCAAAAAAAGGCCCTTGTCTTTGATACCCTTCTCCCTGCAGCTCATTGCCCGACCACTGACGTGTCTGTCACGTATTTCTCACTGCTTCCTCCAATGCTATCTTGTTTGAGTCTTAACAACTATGCTGTCAACATACTTCTTTCAACAACTGTTGACGAGTTGCCATTCCGTGGGAGTGCTCACTCCTGCCTCGCCCCCGGCTGCAGGACCCCTCGGTGCTGTCACTGTCTGTTAACTCTCTGACCCTCGACACCCGAGCTCCCCGCGGGCACAGGCCGTGCTGTGCCTTGCCCAGTGCTGCGACCATGGCACAGAACCGCTGTAAATACCGGTGGAAAGAACCCTTGAACGAGTGAAGAGGGCGCTCTGCGAGTTCACAGAGCCCCCGGTGCACGGAAAACTCGCAGCAGGGGTATCAAAGACACGCAGAGTGCTGAGGCTAATTAGCTTTTAGACCCATCGCTTAATCTTCCAGGGCCTCAGTTTCCCTACCTGTCAAAGGGGCATGACCACACTTGCCCCATCCACCCCAGTGAGTTTGTAAGGAGACTGTGAGGCTAAGGAGACGAACTGGGAACAGTTAAATTTGGAAAGTTAAAGAACTTCTTATAAAGGATGGCTAGTAGATAAAAATCCCCCTCCAAAAGAGGGCAGGTGAAACCTGGAAGAGGTTGTCCCACGCACCCAGCAAGGCTGCAGCTCTGGGCTGACCTGCACCTCCCAGAATGAGCACCTCTAAGTTCAGCCTGCTATCTTGTGCCTTCTGGGTGGGAAGACCCAAAAGTAGGGTAGAAGGTGTTTACAATGATACCATTTATTGAGTGTTTATTATGTACCAAGCACCTTACGTATATTATCTCATTTAATCTTCACACCCACCCTACAGGTAGGCAGAATTCTCCGATGAAAAAATAGAGCCTCGGAGAAGGTAAGCAACTTTCTCAGGATTGCAAAGCTCCGCCAGCCGGGACTGGAACAGGGTCAGGGGGATCCCAACGCTCGGGGGCTTTTAACCACTATGTGCGGACTGCATAAGGGCCAGGTTCACCAGGAGCAGACCTCAGCGCCCTGGCTGCCACTCTGAGGTTTCGCCCGGCAGAGGGGAAAGGGGCACGGCGACGTAGAAGCTGGAGCAAAAACACTCCGCCCCAGGGCAGGGGCCAGAGCTGCCACCCCTCGCGGGGCTGGCAGGTGGGCGCCGCCGCGCTCAGGACTCCGCCCTACCTGTGCTTGATGGAGTTGCCGAGGTCTCTGCGAGGGATCTGCGGGGACCAGCGCGGCACGGACAGCGTGTCTGCAGGGAGGAGAGAAGAGGGAAGGGCCTGTCACACACGCGGTCAGAGCCTGGGGCGGGCTCCGGCCGACCCCGGAAGGAAGTGGGGGCTTGCTGACCTCAGGAAGCACTCCAGCCGCCACGAGTCCCTAAAGCAAAGCCAAGCGGAACACTGGTCTAGGTTGCTCCCTCGACTCACGCAAGGTTTGAGGGCTGCCCTGCCCTGCCCTGCCCTGCCCTGCCCTGCCCTGCCCAGGGGGTGACTTAAAAGGAGCCCGCTGTGGAAGGAGCAAGCCCGATCACCGTCTCCACTGACGGGGCGCTACGCGCGTGCCACGCAGGCGCCGAGACACTCACCTCGCCTCCGCTTGCTGCTTTCCTGAAACCGCCCCAAGAACAGGGGTTTCTAGCATCCCCGCCTTACAGACGAGGAAACTGAGGCTCGCAGAGGGGAAGTCACTTGCTGAAGGTCACACACCTTGTAGGCTGCTTAGGGACTCTAGAACACATGCCTTGGCGTGCGAAATTATAACGTGGTATATTCCAAACACTGGTCACGCAAGTATCATGTTCCTGATCTTTGCCATGGCTCTGGAGCACCGTAAAGCTGTTTACTTAACATTTTAGGTTGGCCTCATCTTTCTGTTTAAATACATTTATCTTAAGAGCAAACTCTCTATGGAAAGCCATGTCACTTAACTGCGTATTATAATTATTTAAAAGATGCCCAACTAGGTACCACCTAAAGTTATGCTAGAATAAGTGGATGGATGGATGAGAGGATGGATGGGTAGGGAGATGAATGGATAGGTGGGTGAGTGGATGGATGGATAGGTAGATGGATGGGGAGGTGGATGGATGGGGGGTGGATGGATAGGTGGGTGGATAGGTAGGTAGATGAATGGTTGAACACGTGAGGGGATGGATAGATAGGTAGATGGATGGGGGGTGGGCAGGTGGGTGGATGGATGCATGGATGGATGGACAGGTGGGTGGATAGGTAGGTGGATGAATGGTTGTACATGTGGGTAGATGGACAGAGGGGTAGGTGAGTAAATAGATGAGTGGATGAATTGATGGGTGGATGGGAATAAGGAAGAAACAGTAAACTATGCACACTTCAGACTAGGTGTCTGTTCCCATCTGGCCTTTCCTTTCATGCCTTAGGTTAAATCCCAGCAAACTGCACTATCACTCACTCCAGCACTGACTGAGTTCTGGGTCTTCTGTAGACCCTGAGCACCAGCCCCCACCCTTACCCTACTGCTCAGCTGCCCACACCATCCTCCTGGCAGACCTCAAAGGCCCCGGAGAGGTGTGAAACAACAGCAGAAATGAACTAGTGCCGCCTGTGAAATCTCCACCAGCCAGGGCGACAAGCAGCAAGTGCCTGATCCACACGCCAGCTCTCATTGCTCAGGCCAAATGGATGGAGCCAGCTCCCCATTTTCGGAGCTGCAGATGCACGCCTCATTTTTCACAGCAATTGTTATGGAGAGGCGCTCTCATCGGGGAGCTGGGCATGTCAGAACCTATCAGGGAGCATTTAACCCCCAACCTACTCCCTCCTCTCCTCTGTCTGATGACACTGTCTGAAGCCATCTGAAAGCTGTTTCCAGAAATCCTAATTCTGCCCTTGTAAAACTGGGACCCTTTTTGAGAGAGCTAATGATTTCCCGAGCCCCGAAGGGCAGAGAAAACCCAAGGCAGAGACAGCATGATATATCAATCAGAATTATAAGCCTTTGGAATTCCTCTAGTTGAACTAAAAACTAAATGTCATCCAGCTCAAGCCCATTTTACTACTTGTTTCAGTTTCTAAGGGAAACGAAAAAGACAAGAAAGAAAAACAATCAAAGAAAAGAGAGCATTCTCTCCACTCCTGTCTCCTTTGGGGATTGAAGTCAGATGTGCGAGGAAGGATACTACCTGTTAGCACCTGTGCTCTCTCTGGTGCCAGGGGCGGGTGGAGATGGGAGGGAAGTTCAGCCTCCTATGAGTAATCTACAGAACCAAGAGTGCCTAATGAATGGACTGCATCTCATGGGCCACTAGTAGTGACCGTTTAGAAAGGTTGAGAAGGATTTAGAAAGTGTTGAGAAGAATTCTGAGGCTCAATGGGAAAGAGCACTGAAATTGATTAGCAATGTCTGCCATGGGTAAAGAATAAGGTAGTACCCTCACGTCCCATCTTTGCATCAGCACCTTATATCATAGTGCCTGGGGCAAAGTGGGTGCTACGGTACTTAATTCATGTTTGCTGAATCTGAGGTTATTATAATAGAAACACTGAATTTATTGATTACTAAACATGTGCTAGGCATTCTACTGTGCATTTTTTACCTGGAAGCTAGGCCTATGAGCAGTCAGTGCTTTCATTATTCCCACTGCACAAAGGAAGACAAAGGAGCTCAGAGAGCTGCAGCGATTTGCTCAAGGCCACACAGCCAGGCACCAGCAGAATTTCAAGAACTAACTCTGCAATTGTTCCCAGTGCTCCAGGAGCACCTGCACCAGTGTTCTCAACCAGAGGAGCTGTTGCCCCATAGGGGATATTTGGCAATCTCTGGGGACATTTTTGGTTGCCACAGTGGGTGTGCATGTGTGCTACTAGCATTTAGTGGGGAGAGGCCAGGGATAACAGGACAGACTCCCATAATAAAGAATTCAATGGCCCAAAATGTCAATAGTGCCAAGGTTAAGAATTCCTGATCTAGATGTTTCTCCACTTCTCCAGCCAACCCCCCCTCCCCACCACCTTCCAGAAAAGAAAAAGAGAAAAAACACCAGATAGTGCTTCCGAAGCTTACGTCAGCAGAGAGCAAATCCTATTATAAGCACATTTCACTGTTTTAGATTCATATCCGAGTTATTCTGTTATTCTCCATTACAGCACCTTTTCAAAAAAGTAGATGTAATTAAGTTTGGTAGTTGGTTTCATTTCCCGATATCTGGTTGAAGGGGCGAATTCTGTCAATTACATTAAGTGGCTGCAGCTCGTTAGACTCAAGCAATAATAACCTCCCCCCGCGGCCGCGTCCGTGGGCGTGAAGATTTGAACTTTGAGATCCTCTCTTTACTTTCTTCGTTTGGGTTTTATTAAACTTGCTAATGCACGCCTTAAAGCAAAGGGAAACTGTTGAAAGGGGAGGGGGGAAAAATCTATGAAAATCTGGCTTTATCATAACAGAGAAGGCAAACAACATTTACAGCAATTACACTGATAGAGAAACTTCTGTTTAACAATCAAAGCACCTATTAAGATGTCTCCATAGCTCAACAAAAGCTTCTTTTCTCCTCTAATTTTCTGATAACAAGTCATGCAGACACAGAGGCAGGATTTTGTACATCTCCGGTGCCTGCACTCTCAGGGGTAAAAATGATCGACATTTCTTCTTACATATTTTCATTTCTGGTGCACGGAAAGGGAAAGAGGTGGAGGGAGGGCGGTTTATTCTCCCCCTGCAGAGGGCCCTGGCTGTTGGTGCCTTCTGAGAAATGCTACCACGCAGAAATGTGCATAGAGGCAGGGTAGACCTGGAGCCTTTGGAAACAACTTGGTAGTCAGAGAGACAAACAGAAGGCCGGACAGATGGAACCGATATTAACAAAGCATCCATCCTGTGCAGACCTTCATAATGAAAAACTCAGGCTCCGACCTGGTGATCTCAAAATCTGGCTAACAGATGAGCCAGGTGTGGGCAAAACGTATGAGGCTATACACAGAGACACAGGTAAAAATGGCTGATGATAAACCCGAAGGAAGAGGAAGAGAAAGGGAAAAAAAGAGATGAAATAATAAGAAGAAAATAATCATAGATCTGCTTTCTATTGTGACCACGTGCCAAGCACCATTGCCAACCAAGCCCTTTGCATAAATTATCCCATTTCATACAAACACTACCGTGTCTGTACACACCTGTTATCATGAGCCCTGTTTCAACAAGGAAATCCAAAAAGGTATCCCTCTTGCCCAAGGTCCCAAGGCAAGTAAATGCCAGAATTGGGATTGTGTAAATTCAGGTCGCAGGGCCAGAGCTCAATAAACAACAGCCAACTTCATCTCTATTTCACAGATGGGAACACCGAGGCTCAGAAGAGATAAGCGACTGCCTACAAGGCTACTAAGTGGGAACCCGGAAGTGCATTAGGAGGAAAGCAGGATGCTGCGCTGAGCCACATGGGTTCCAGAGTTCCCTCTGGTGGCCGAGGGGAGGACAGCCTGCTGGGCATGGCCTCCCCACCACCCTACCCCGGTCCTTCAACCCTTACCCTGGTCCAGCGCATCAGCTCTAACCCTTCCAAGGCCATTTCATCTCCCAGCCAGACCTTCCCACTTGAGCTGTCATGATCCCTCCTGCAGCCCCCAATAAAAATTCCACCCCCTATCACCCTTCAATGTCCCTGGGAAAGCAACGGGGTGCTCATTGGCCCCACAGCCTGTGTTTTTTTTTTTTCCAGAAACCAACAGGATATTTCATTTCCCCCCTTGGCCATAAAGGAGAGTGTGGAGAAGTGTTTTGTCTGAAACCCAACGACGTGCAGCACTGGAATATCTGATATGGCGCAGACTGATCTTTGGGGACAATTCCTTAAGAAACTGTCATGGGATATGCATTTCCAAACCCAAGCAGGGAAGCACAAAGAGGTAGCCATGGGAATAAGGCAAAGCAGAGTTTAAAAAATTATTTTTTGCAATTTAACTACTATGGGGACCAACAGCACTAGGCTGGGAGCTTTTTGTGGGGCGGGCCTGCGTCTCAATTATCATTATGTCTCCCAGTGACCAGCTCAGGATCTGCTCAAAGAATAAATGCAAGTTCAACAAATGAATGAACCAATACTCAGTCCTGGCTAAAATGGTTGTTTCACTGGTTACCTAAAAATTGACATGGTCTTGGGAGATCTTAGAGATACTCTTCATGAGATCTGGAGCAAATCTGAACCGATTTATCCTTAAAATACTCTTGCATGGTAGGGAAGGACATATACATTTATCTCCATTTTACAGATGGCAAATTGAGCTGGGATGTGACCTCTTGTGTGTCCTTGGGTGAGTGACAGTCCCACGAGCTTCAGTGTTGTCACACAAAAAAAAATGTGAGTAAATCACGGTTCCTCATAGGACTGTTTGAACTAAGTGAGAAAATGTACACAGTATTCAGCCCGCTGCCCGGCATGAGAGCAACACCTGGTCTTATTCACTGTACATATCTTGCAGCCATTTCTTCATTGAATCCGCACAACCCTAGGAATTTGTGTCTCCAGCTTAGGGATAAGGAAACTGAGAATAAATTGTTCAAAGTCATATAGCTAAAGTCCACCATATTTAGAGTGGAACCTAGTTTCCCATAAAACTAAAGCCTTGCTACTCACTCCTATGTCCTGTCCCCTTCTGAGATAAATGTAAAAATTATTTTAGGTAGTTCAGCAATAAATCTGGAACAGAAAGGAGAAAAAAAAAAAAGGAAGAAAAAAATTATTTTAAAAGTCGTGCCATTCCCTAGATTTGGAAAGGACCAAAAGAAACTACTGGAGTCTCTTGAGTCTTTAAACTCCCTTGGAGAGATGAGGAACTACCCTATCCTTAAGTGTTTCCATGGAAATAAAGACCTCTGAGCACATCATTTTATTAATAATAACAGCTAACATTTACTGAGTGCCTACTGCATGGCAGGACGTAGACTATGTGATTTAGATGTATTATTTCATTTAAGCTCCATAATTCCAGCTTGGGTGGTCGAGCTGAGGTTTCAGTTAGGACAGTCAAACCCAAGAGCTCCTCCTCAGAAATGCCACAGAGGGGCTGGAAGTTCCAAAGTGCCCTTAGGTTTCCAGCGCAGGGACACGACAGAGTGAGAATTTAGCAGTGGCCCTGCATGTCAATCAAGTAGCAAACTCCGCGGGCCCGAAGACATCTGACGGTAATAAAACTCGGACCATTAAACTTTTCTTGTATGCAGTCTGGGGTGACAGGCAAGTCACCGGCTAAAATCCCACTGCTTTATCCAAGGTGCCAAGCAATCCTCAGCTAAAGTCGCTCGTGATATTATTATTCACATAGCAGGGGATAACTCTATTTGTTTTAATATCCAGTTCAAATGCATCAGATCTAAAGGCATTTTAATTATGTGCTGTCTTTAAAGGTTACAGCTCTACGCTGCTTCTGGGCTGAGTCGAATCTCTTCACAGATTTGGACATAATTTTCTCCCTGAGATGATGCCAACTCACTTCCCAAGATTGAAACGTCATCATCGGGGGCCCTTGATGGCTACAGGGACCAATTCCAGGGAATCACGTGGGCATTGGCAAGTAGACAAGGGTGGGCTTTGGTGCCACGGCCTGGGGTAGGAAATAAGGCAGAGGGGACTGACGGTGATCCGAGACGCCAGGTGTGTGCGAGGGTACTGATGTGCACTCTCGAAGGAAGAGAACCTCTACAGCGATTTCGAAGGAATCTCTTGGGGTTGCCCACGCCACTGAGCCAAAACCAAGGGCAGTGGTGAAGGAAGCTATTGAGGCTACGGCCTCAGTTCCTGCCTAGGAATGAGACCGCTGCAGGAATGCAGGAATGGAGGGATCAGGGTTGGACCCATGCGTGCACGTGGGGGTTTAAGCTAGAGACGAGGCTTTGAGTACTGACTGCCTTTGGAGACAGGGTGGTGTGTTTGTCATTGAACAAACACTTAGGCGCCATGGAACCTTGGGTTCTCCCACATCTCGGAGCCTCAGTTTATCTCCTATCAAAAGAGGGTCATGATATCTCCCTCATGGGGTCGTTAGGAAGATTAATCGGGGTAAGAAGCTTGGAGCGGCACTCAGCTGAGCGCCTGGTGTGTCACTGCTGTTATTGTTTTTGTCACCATCTCTCTGCCCGTAGAATGAACGCACCCGTTAGAACGTGGAAAAGCTCTCCGTGGACTAGGGCTTATTTATAGCAGGGGTTGGCAAACTTAACCCTCAGGCCAAACCCAGCCCATCATCTGGTTTTGTAAATAGAGTCTGATTGGCACACCGCCACGCCCCTCCTTGACACACTAAGGCTGATTTCGCGCTACGCCAGCAAAAGTGAGTGGCCGCAACAGAGACAATGCGGTCCCCAAAGCCAAAACTACTTATTACCTAGCCTTTTATAGAAAAACTGTGCCAACCCCGATTTAGACCTGTGTGAAACTCATTTCCTTGGCCGATTAGCAGAAAGACATTTTTTTTTTCCTCTTGGAGCCAGAAGACCTAGGTTCAGGACCCATTTCTGCCACTTCCACGGTGCGAATCCTTGGAAGGATAAGAGGTCTGTAGTCTCCAAGCCAAAATGTGTCTGGCCACTTGGCGTCACTCCTCTGTTCACTGAATGCTAGCACCCCATAGGGGTTGTTGTTTCCATCCCCATTTTACAGAAAGGACAGACCAGGGAGAGGAGGACCGTGGGCAGCCCGGCTGAGATGCTCACCCTGAGCTCGTGTTCTTCCCACCCCTCACCGTCAACCAGCAGAATAATCCACCAGGGGCAATGTCTGTGCTTACACGCACCTGCTGAAATCAAGCCAACTTTTGGGGGCAGAGAAAGAGGGAAATGAACTCTGCTCTCTCATAGCTTCTGTCTTGACCATGAATGGGATTTTCTAGCTGTCCCTTTAGTGGAGCAGAGCGAAGACCTGGAAGACGTGTCAGTTACAGCCACAGGGGGCAATGGTGGCCAGGTGGCGAGGGGGATGGAGGAAATGCGATGCTGGGAGCGTCTCCAGGTGGAAGCCCATCTAGGCGGGACAGGTGAACGGAGAGAGCACTGCACAAATGGCAACAGAGAAGATGGGGGCTGGAATGTGAGGGCAAGAGGCAGGATGGCGCAGAGCATGGGAGGAGAGAAGTCACAGGGGAGTCGCCATCACCATTCTCCTCCTTCACCTGTTCCTCATGGCCCCACCCTGGGTAAAAAATTGAAAACGGTGATGCTAAACCAGAAACACTTTCCGGATCCAGTGAGAATATTTAAATGTATTTACTCTAACATCCCCTCTCAGAATCACTCTCCCCTTTCTATTTTTATTTTTTTTTTTAGAGATGGGGTCTTGCTCTGTCACCCAGGCTGGAGTGCAGTAGTGTGATCATTGCTCACTGCAGCCTCGAACTCCTGGGCTCCAGCAATCCTCCTGCCTCAGCCTCCTAAGCAGCTAGGACTCCAGGTGCGCACCCTGCCCGGCTAATTTTTCTTATTTTTTTGGAGAGTTGGGGGAGGGTCTCTATGTTGCCCAGGCTGGTCTCAAACTCCTGGCCTCAAGCCATCCTCCCACCTTGGCCTCCCAAAGTGCCGGGACTACAGGTGTGAGCCACCGCACTCAGCCTATGCTCTCCCCTTTTTAAAAGACCATCACGGCCTCACGTCTGAGTCCTGGCTGGGATCCCCTCAATTGTCCCTAAATCACACGCGTGGACAGCGGTGACATCGCTCTCTCCCCGTGAGAAATGTGCACCCTGGAGTCATCACCTGTGATTTATCTCAGCCCTCTCAGATGGCCTCAATTAAGTGTCACTGCCGATAAAGGAAGGGAAGATGGGTGAGGCATTTAATTACATTTTATAATGTGCTCACTACTGAATTTATTAAAGTATATCAGAGATTTTTAACCTTGTAACCAAACAATGAGAGACCCGGGTACCACACGAGTAATTGCCTTCCTTGTGGGAATGACAGATGGAGAATCCAGGATGGCAACAGCGGGTTGGGTATGCGTGCAGGGGATCTTGGGGACAGTGGTGACAAATGGGGGGATGGGACAAGACACAACCCCATAGATTGGAGAGGGGCATGTCATTCATTATCAGTCTTCCCTCGAATCTAAAGATGAGATGCATTAGGAAACTGACCTTTCTCCCTCCCCTTACATGCCTACCCCAAACCTTCCCCTAGAATTTCTCCTCGATATAATTTTACTGCTATGGAGAGAGGAGGGGAACATCCTGAAACGTCAAAGTCACTTTGTGTAATAAGATAGCAAAATTAAAAAACAAAAAAGGAAATAAACTGTTAACATCCAGAAATCCAGAAGAATGTACCAGGATACTAGATCCGCCTTGGTTTGTTTGGGAAGTGCTTGTGAGATAAATTATCAATAAGGAAATAATGCGTGTGCTTGGTGGGGAGGGGGAAGCCACTTAACTGTGATCTGAGGGCAGACCTAACATTCCCGGCAGGTGGCATTATGGCAGGGGTCTCTCCGCCCCAGGGGTTTGTCTAAACTTGGACTATCCTAAATCATTGTCTCAAAGATGTCCACTGTAGTGTCGTATCTACTTGAGTGACCAAGAGAAAAAGGTCAGACGGGGAGGAAGACTATGCTGATCCCAGGCCAAAGAGGAAGAAAGGCCCTGTGTTATCTGAGAAAGCAGCAGTGTTGGTGACAGGTGAGGGACCACTTCTGGCTAACTCTGGCGACGACAGGCCCACAGCTCGACTCCCCACACGGAGGCTTCACTTGCTCACGTCCTACAGGGCCTGGGCCGGTCGGGGGTCCTGTGAAGCCAGGAGCCTCCTCACTGCCCTGACCTCCCACCCGCACCTCCAGCCCAGCTCCCTGCCTCTGCCGTGGGGTTGGAAGCTCAGCTGGCATGGCTGGCCAAACGAAGCTCGTCCACGTCCTCTCCCAAACCTCTCCCCGCTTTCCTGTCCACTCGGGACCCCAGAGTCTCCCCGGTCACTGGAGTCAGGACCCCTATGGCATGTTCAACTCCTCCTGACTCCCACTCACAATGGGTACAATTGGCAGAGTCCCCCCGCCAAGGGCAGACTTGTCATGTATGTCGCCTTAACTTCGGTCTTCCCAGATACCTATGATGGAGAGGGCTAGTCTTGATCCCATTTTGCAGATGAAAACACTGAGGCTTTGAGAGGTTAACAGAGAAGCAGAGCACGGTCAAAAGAATAGAGTTAGAAAGACGAGGGGTATTGTCCTGGTTTTGCCTCTAACTGGGACAGTTACTTAACTTCTGATAATGCTATTAGCCAAAATGGGCCAGGCGTTGCCCACGTCAGTGGTTCCGTTCCCCAAACTGTCAGCCTATTGAATGCCTGTGCCACTCCGCCCCCATTGGGATTTAATTCAGAGGTCCGCAAACAACCTGTTTTTATAAACAAAGTTTTATTGGCACACGGCCATGCTCGTTTTTCTACGGCTATAAAGGCAGAGTTGGGCGGTGACAACAGAGACCTCCTTATGGGGTATAAAGCCTAAAATGCTTACTATCTGGCTCTTTAATAAAACGTTTGCTGACCCCTGATTTAATTGCGCTGGGGCATAGCCTGACTTGGGAAATGCTAAAAGGCCTCCAGGTAATTTAGCGTGCAGGCAAGATTGGGGACCACGGGACTGGCCTAAGGGTTTTCCGTTCGTTATCCGATTGACACTTTATAGCCACCGAGTCCGTCTCATTCCCTCCTGTAGCCTCGGCAACTGGTGCAGCGATGATGGGCCCAGAGTGGCGTCTGCAGTAACATTTACTGCACGAATGAATAAATGAACAAAGAATCTACCCCAGCAGGTGCGTACGAACAATCCTACTTTACAAATGGGGAAACGGAGGCTCAGAGGTCACCTAAGGAAAATGTCCTCTCGGAATCTGGGCAGCCTGGAGACCCAGAGAAGCCGGAGTGGCAGTGCAGAGCCACCTCGACCCTCACAGACCAGGGCCTGTCTCCTTGACCCAAAGGAAAATGCTAATTAGAAGGAGCTGGCTCACCCCGGCTGGCTCAGGCTTAAATGAGGACAAAACAAGAGTTGACAGACAGCAGCCCCACGCTGCCATCACCACGAATGTCCCCGTGAAGGGAAGAAAACAGCCAGCCCTGTGCTCCATCAATTTCAATTGTAAATGGCCTCACATTGAAATAAACCAGGAGAGACAGCGATCGCTTGACAGGCGTGGGCAGGGGAGGTGGGAGACTCACAGACCACGGCCCGGAATCTGCAAGCTGGGCTTGACATCTGGACCCAGAAATGGGCGAAAGGGCTCATTTGTGGACTGCATGTCCCCCAATCCTGGCAACCGGGGGGCCGAAACCTCCTCTTTTGCCTGAGAGGCAGAATGGGCAAAACGGAATTAATTTGCAGGTGCAGATCTAAGCCAGATCCCTGGCTTGCCCTGTGCTCTGTGTCTTCCCCGCTGCAGACCTCGTTCCCTGCAAAACGAGGGTGATGCAATTCACCTCGCAGAGTTTCGCACTGCCTGGGTGCTGGAATACGAAGCAAGTGCCTGGCACATAGTAGGTGTGCAGTGAGACGCAGATATGCTCGAGATCAATCCAGCGTTCCTTAGCTGCCTTACCTCCTCGCCGGAGAAAACAAAACATAGGAAGGGGCTCTTTGGGGAAGACGGCCATGACTCTGCAGAGAAGCTACAGTGACTTATGCAGAGAGCAGAACTGTCTGGGTCTCTCCAGCCATTTGTCCCCCTGCATCATCCTGTCCTCAGAGCGTGTCTACAGCCCTTGCTTGCCCGGGTGTGATGGATGGGTCTTAAGTCCCTCGCACACTGCATCATCAATTACTTACATATTTATTGCCTTGAACTGCGTTTATGGATCTTAAATCAGAGCCATTCGGAGTTGTCCGAGCTGAAATCCTTCCCCCAATGGAAATGTGGTGTTTATTAATTATGCAGCCGCCCTGTAGTTAATGTTCAGTGGCAGTTAATTGTCCACAGAACAAAGGGCTGCTGAGAAGTGCCCGCACAGAGTCATTCCAGGGAATTTACTGCCTGAGCGCACTCCTGGGGCAGACCAGACAAGCTTGCTGCAAGAGACCCCAGTCAGACTTTAAGAAACCCACGACACCAGGCATTGTGGGGCCTGAACGTGGGGCAGTAGATCCACTCCCGCACTCCATGTCCTGAGACTCAGGGCACCATCCAGAGAGGGGGCCCGCCATCTGTAGTCTGCAGACACAGTGGGGACAGCCCTGTGACCCATCATATTCAAGGTCCCTACTGTGCATCCATATTCCAGAGCGTCCCTAAATGGGGCCAGGAAGCCTGCTGAGGTGACGGGGTTGTGACAAGTCCCCACTGCAGTCCTTAAAGTGAGATCTCTGGGGGCAGGGGACCTTTGCCACAACAGGGCCATGGTTTATCAGTGAGCGGCGTTCTCAGTATAGAGAAGACACAGAAAGCCCCGACACCAGGAACAACCTATAGAGACAGAAGGTAGATTAGGGGTTGCCACGGCCCGGGGTGGGGATGTGGTCAATAGAAAGTGACAGCTAACGGGTATGGGATTTCTTTCAGGGTGATGAAAATGTTCTGGAATTGGGTCATAATGATGGTTGCCCAACTCTGGGAATAGCCTAAAAAACCACCGAATCATTTTAAAAGGGTAAACTTTGTAGTATATGAATTAGATCTCCATAAAGCTATTAAAATACGTTTGAGCATGCACCGAAATCGCCTGGAGAGCTTGTTAAAATACAGATGCCCGGGCCCTGCCACCGGTGTATCTCATGCAGTTAAACCCGAGCAGGGCCTGAGACTCTGTATTGCTGGTAATTCCCAGGCTGGGTTAGGCGCCCACTCTGAGGACCACTGGGCAGTATACGCCTCTTGCCACCTACCACAGGCTTTGGGGCATCTAGTCAGACATCACCAGGTGACCGGACACAGTGGCGAGGCCTTACCGCTCTTGGTCTCCTACAAAGGAGTTTATTTACAAGAGTCGCCCATAGTCGCCCATGACTGTAGTCACCGCGGCAGACTGATGAATTCTCCCCCGACCCAAGATATCCAGGCCCTAATCCCCCGCAGCCTGCGAATGTCACTTTGTATGGTAAAAGGGACTTTGCAGGTCTGATTAAACTAAGGGTCTTGTTATGGGAAGATTAGCCTGGATTACCCAGGTGAGCACGAAATGTAATCACAGATTCTTATAAAAGACAGGCGGGATGGTCAAATGAAGAAGAAGGCGGTGTGACCACAACAGGACACAGGGAAGAAAAAGTGATGTAGGGTCACGAGCCTCTGAAACTGGAAAAGGGAGGAAATAGATTCTCAAGTCTCTAGAAGGAAGCAGCCCTTCCCCAACATTGATTTTTAGCCCTACAAGACAAATTTTGGAATTCTGACCTTCAGCACTATAAAAAAATGCATTTGTGTTGCTTTCAATCACTAACTTTATGATAAAGAAATGGAGGCCCACGCCGCCATATACCTCCCAACTCTTTCAAATAAGAGGCACAAACGGTGCATTTGTTAATCTTGAAGTCCACGCCACGCCTGGCATTTTCTGTTCAGGATCCTCCCAGCAACCCGAGAGAACCAGAGTATACAACACTGCAGGTCAGAGAAGTCCAGTAACTTGCTCAACACGAAGAGTCGGGTGGGAGATCGGGGAATTTCTTGCCGTTTCTGCTCTCATCAGGAATTTGTCGCAGGAAGAGAAGCATCTGTTTGTCGCCTATGTGATCTAGCAGGCTGAAGTGACGGGGCAGGCCTGGGAATGTCTGTGAGCAGGATTCCACATTCCGTGAAAGTCAAAACGAAGGAAATCCTCCCCCCGCCCCCGCCCCTCCCTAGAAATAAGCGATGTAATCGGCCGAGTCCACAAGGGAAGGTGCCGGCCAGAGAAACCAAAGGCGTGCTCTCACCTCTAATAGATTTAGCAGTGTTTTAATTTATCTAGAAAGTTCTTTGGCCTCTCAGATGGACACGAGAGTGTCCAACACTGCGGGTTAGCTATTTGAAACTGGACACAACCTCACACGGGACAGAGAAAGGCAATGACCAAGAAGGCGGCTCTAGAGTCCGAGCAGCGTCTCGGCCACTGAATGAGACCTGTGCCCACAGCTGCCGCTCTGGGCCTTTTACAGAACTCGTGACTCCAGGTCCCCCGTCCTCTAACTT
>VSMD01069559.1:0-20151 GCA_008750895.1 Mirza zaza | reverse complement strand
TGGCACAAGAACAGAAACATCAATATCTGGAATACATCTGAGATTCCAGAGATCAAACCATATATATACAGTAACCTAATCTTTGATAAAGTAGACAAAAATATGCTATGGGGAAAAGATTCTCTCTTCAATAAATGGTGCTGTTAAAACTGGTTAGCAACATGCAGAAGAGCAAATCAGGACCCTCACCTCTCACCCCTCACAAAAATCCACTCAGGATGGATAACAGACCTAAATCTAAGACATGAAACATTAAGAATTCTAGAAGAAGATGTTGGGAAAACCCTATCAGATATTGGTCTAGGCAAAGAATTTATGAGGAAGAACCCCAAGGCAATCACCACCACAGCTAAAATAAACAAATGGGATCTGGTCAAATTAAAAAGTTTCTTCACTGCCAAGGAAATGATCATTAGAGCAAATAGAAAACCCACAGAATGGGAGAAAATATTTGCTCTCTACACTTCTGATAAAGGACTAATAACAAGAATCTATCTATAACTTAAAAGAATAAACAAGAAAAAATCAAACAACCCCATCAAGAAATGGACAATGGAAATGAACAGAAACTTCTCCAAAGAAGACAGAATAATGGCATGCAAACATATAAAAAAAATGTTGAACATCTCTGATCATTAGAGAAATGCAAATGAAAACCACAATGAGATACTACCAAACCCCAGTGAGAATGGCCTGTATCAAGAAATCCCAACACAACAAATGCTGGCGAGGATGCGGAGAGACAGGAACACTCTTACACTGCTGGTGGGACTGCAAATTAGTGCAATCTCTGTGGAAAAGAATTTGGAGATTTCTCAAACAACTAGAATTAGAAATACCATTTGACCCAGCAATAGCATTGTTGGGCATCTATCCAAAAGAACATAAGCCACTCTATTATAAAGACATCTGCACCTGAATTTTTATAGCAGCACAATTCACTATTGCACGGACATGGGAACTACCCAAGTGCCCGTCAATTCATGAATGGATAACTAAAATGTGGTGTATACTCACAATGGAATGTTACTCAGTCCTAAGAAACGATAGTGAACTAGCACCGTTTATGCTATCGTGGATTAAGCTTAAGCCTGTAATACAAAGTGAGACAACCTAAGACCTGGAAAATGGGCTACACATCTACTCGCCATCAAATTGGTACTGACAGCCTAAAACTATGGTGTTCAAATAATTGTAGTGTTCAACAGGGATCTGAGAGGGGGAGACCCACATCTTAAGGATGTAATGAGCATTGTAGGGGGGAAAGGATTACCTCTATTCCTTTTTAGGGAGAGGCAAAGAAACACACTGTAACCAAAATGTCTAAAAAATTTTTTTTTGTTAATGGGAGGTGAACAGGTGGAAGGGGGGAGAAGGGGAAGGGTATGCACTTTCATGGTGGATGCAGGGCGCACCTCTTGAAGACTGGACACGCTTGAAGCTCTGGCAGAGTGGGGTGGGGAGGGAGGCAGGGGCAAGATATGTAACCCTAACAATATTTGTACCCACAGAATTTGGGAATAAATAAATAAAAAAAGACAGAAAATCAGCAAAGAAATACTGGAGTTAAATGGCACTCCAGAATAAATGGACCAATAGACAGTTACAGAACATACTACCCCCAAACTGAAGACTACACAGTCTTTTCATAAGCACATGAAACATTTGCCAAGATAGACCATATATGTTAGTCCACAAAACTAGTCTTAGCAAATTTTCAAAAATTAAAATAATATATACCTTGTATCTTTTCAGATCACAGTGGAATAAAACTAGAAATAATTTCCAAAAGGAACTCTGAAAACTACAAAAATATGTGGAAGTTAAACAATCTGCTGCTGAACCGTCTTTAGGTCGATGACAATCAAGATGGAAATCAAAAACCCTATTTGAGTTGAACTAAAATATACAAAAATTCTGAGATACAGAAAAAGCAGTGCTAAGAGGAAAGTTCATAGCACTAGATATCTATATCAAAAAGATAGAAACACCAAGAGTATGGTGGAGTAGGGGTGTCCTCCTGGCTCTCTGCTACCAGAGTGAAAAGTGAAGAAAGCAGACAACCACACGTGAGTGATCTGCACTTCCTCAAGACCAGCTTTACAAGCATATAGAGAATCACTGGGAAACAGGAAAAAGAAAAAGAAAAATCGCTGGTGTAATCAAAGGTGAATCGGATAATCTTCCACAAAACCCTGGGAGTTGGAAATATATAATTGGGAAGGAGTGAGGCACGGATAGATCAGCCGGTCCATTGGCCTGCTTTGGCATCGGCTGTATCTTGCACAGGGAAATGATCCCTCCGCCTCAAAACCCCACACCCACGAAGGCAAGGAAGTGCCTGAAGTTGGTGAGTAGTGGTAGTGTGGGCAGAACTGTGTGGAGACTGGAGCAGGGAAGATTTTGAACTCTCCTGAATGCTCTGCTGAGACAGTTTCAGGTGGGGGAGGGTCTGAACCCAGTAGTCACTTCCCTACTTGGCAGGAACGAGTGTTCATTCTGGCCTCTGGCTGCAGGATGATTCTAGGTCAAGGTTGGGGGGGTGTATACCTGAAAGGAGGTTTTTACCTTCATTATAGCTCAGGTTTTGGTTGGCGCTGTGTAAATAGTGAGTGAAGAGCTCAGTTTCTTAAGCTGTGGTGTCTCTGCAAGGTGGGGAAGAAGTCGGCCCAGCGGTGGGTTGGAGACAGCCCACCAAACCCAGCCCTGCCCTCCACCTTACAGGGTCCTTTCTTGCTGATGGAGGGAGGGCTAACCGCCGCCACTCTGTAGCCTAGAAAGGCTGTGGAGGGTTGCTCTGAGACCTACTGCCTACCCTAGCTCAGCTGAACAGGTCGGGCTTCTGGAATAGGGAAATAGGAGAGAAATCTGTTCCTCCAACGCAGCCCCCAGTCTTCCCATTCCTACAGCTTGTCTTGGACTCTGTGTGTAAAGGGGCTGAAACAGGAGATTGGTGGTTTGTGTGGCTGACCCGCCAAATTGAACTTGGGCGGTCTCCCGCTGCTCACAATCACCTGCGCTTTGTGCCCAGAGAGCAGAGTCTGTCTTGGCAAAGCAGAGTTGTGAAGGAGGTGCTTCTCCAGATATAACCAGGGGAGACACTATCGCCCACACTCTCATATGACTTGGGTCTGGGTGCTTCCTGCCTAAGGGTCTGACTTTGCCTCTTGGCGGAGTTGAGAAAGAGGCTGTTACCATTCCTATGGCTTGATCTGGACTCTGTGTTAAAAGGGGCGGAAGCAGGAAAGTGGTGGACTGTGCGGCTGTCTCACCAGATTGACCCTGGGCAGTCTGCCCATGCATAACTGCCCATGCTCCATGCCCAGAGAGCAAAGCCCATCTTGGAAAGGTGGAGCTATGAAGGAGGCTGATATTCCAGATGTAACGTGGAGAGACATTACCACCCACACCCTCCTGTGACTCGGGTCTGGATGCTTTGAGCCTAAGGGTCAGACTCTGCCCCTGGGCAGAGTTGAGAAAGAGGCTGTTCCCATTCCTGTGGCCTGACTCAGTCTCTGTGTTTAAAGGAGTGGAAAGGGGAGAGTTGCAGATTGCGTATCTGTCTCACCAGATTGAACCTGGGAAGTCTCCTGCTGCACATAACCACCTGTGTTCTGTTCCCAGAGAGTAGAGCACATCTTGGCAAGGTAGAGCTGTGAAGGAGGCTTCTTTTCCAGATATGACCTGGAGTGACATTATCACCCACACCCTCCTATGACTTGAGTCCGGGTGCTTCATGCCAAAGGGTCTGACTCCAACCCTGGGCGGAGTTGAGAAAGAGGCTGTTCAACCTGAAACCTGTGTCACAAGACTGTTACCTCTGCTTCACTTTCACCTCCCTGTTGGTGCTGGCCACTGAGAGGTGGCTCTACCAGCTTATCAGGACAGCTTATCAAGCTGAGTCCCATCTTTACCTCTTTCCTGTGGCCTAATAGCAGATACCTCCAGCCAAAGGGGAAGCCCCACTCCCAGGAATTGCTGAGGGGAGAAGGAATCTTCGGTCTGTGCTGAGATCTGCCGGGGTAAAAGAAGACTCTTGGCAGCAACCAGGCCACTGGGGTTTTGCGCAGAAGGGATTGGCCTCGCCCTGGTTAAAGCTCAGTGACATGGCAGATCTCTTTCTGGTCTGGGTCTCTCAGAGGTCTTGGGTAGGGCTTCTCCAACAGCCCTGAGATTTTGCCCCATACCAACTTGATAAACCCCTCCTTTGGGAGAGTAGGGGAATGAGAGTATCCACGTCTTGGTTATGTAACACTAGGAAGTGCCTTTTCCTTAGGCCACTGATTTATCTTCCCCTCTGACAGGGAAGACTCCACCCTTGGGGGAGGAGAAAATAAAAAAAGACATTTCCCCATATCAGACTCTTGACAGTCTCCTCCATTGCCTTCCCCCAGCCCACCAAGAAGACTAAGTTCTGGAAGGTCAGGAGAAAGGAGTAAAGTCTCTTTCCCTGTATGGATAGCTTGAATATGTGGGTCATTGGAATTAAGCCAAAGGAAGTAGAATGATGTCTACATACAGCTGATTGGTTTTGATTGTCTGATAAGCTTGGAACACAAGGAGTTGCCTTTGGCACCCAGACTGTTGCCAACTTATGGGTTTGTGGTTCAGGTAGAAAAATCATGACCATAGTCTTTAGAATCTGCACCAATTGAATCGCCCCAGCAGGAACTCCTCCGAAAGTGTGACGAAAGATCTCTGAATAACATATTAACAGCTCCTCCATAACTACAGATCAAGCAACCCCTGAAATATTCTCTTTTAGGCTCACTGATACCTGAAGACCCTTTCACCCCTCCTAAAGTAGTAACAGGTCTCTAGGAAACCTTGGGAGTGTTAAGATATTCCCAGAAGACTGACATACTTGCATATCCTATGTGGACGCCTGGAGCGCAATCCTAAGGACTTGGACTACCTTAATATTTTACTCCTTCTCTCAAACCACAGGTGAAAATATAGACAGTAAACTCAGAGCATATCATAGTGCCTCCCACTTCAACCTAGGGGTTGACAGTGCACTCACTCTCACAAGAGTGATCTAACCCCTGAGTATCTAAGCAAATGGGCCCAAACCCATTAAACTCTGTAGACAGAAGGTGAAGACATTAGGTCAGAGATATCCCAACAGTCTCAATCTCCTCTAAGGCATTACAGATTCGGAGCACATAACCCCAGCTCTGCCAAATATCATTACTCTGGAATCCAAGAATGTAGTTCATAATCCAATCCGAACGCCCACGGTCCATGACAAATCACCCAGATGACAAAACCAGCGAAAGATCTCTGGAAACATGAAGGAACAGGGAGAAAAGTCACCTCCAAAAGAAAATACTTGATCTCCATCAACCAACACCAACTTACATGATATGATTAAATTGATGGAGGAAGAATTCCGAACATGGATTTCTAGAAAATTCAATGGAATTGAAGAGAAAATAGAATCCCAACATAGAGAAACCATAAGAACAATACAGGAAATGAATGAAAAATTCTCCAAGAAATTGATATTATTCAGAGAAACCAAACAGAAATTCTGGCAATGAAGGAAACAATCAAGAAAATCCACAATACAGTGGAAAGCATCAAGAACAGGATGGACCCTGCAGAAGAAAGGATCTCAGAACTTGATGATTATGCCTATGAACTAAATAAATCAGAGGAAGAAAGGGAACACAGAAACAAGAGACAAGACCAAAGCTTACAAGAAGTTTGGGATTATGTAAAAAAGCTGAATCTCAGAGTGATCACAATTCCGGAAGGGTAACAGGAACACTCATAAGCACTGGAAAACTTATTTCATGGATACTGGAGGAAAATATGCCAGGTCTGGTCAGAAAACATGATATCCAAATATAGGAAGCAGACAGAACTCCTGGGGGTCTCCACATGAAGCGGCAATCACCTCATCACATGGTTATTAAGGTGACCAACGTAAATGTGAAAGAAGCGATCCTCCATGCAGCGAGGCAAAAATAACTATTAACCTATAAAGGAAAACCTGTCAACAGCAGACTTCTCATCTGAAACCTTATAAGCTAGGAGGGATTGTGTGCCTATCCTTAAACTTCTAAAACAGAATAAAGCCCAACCTAGAAATCTTTATCTGGCAAAATTAAGTTTCATCTATGAGGGAGAAATAAAGATCTTCTCAGACAAGCAATCACCTAAGGAATTTGCAAAGTTCAGACCAGCCCTACAGGAAGTTCTTAGACCTGAATTCCTCACTGAACATGGCAATAGACACTCCTCAAAGAAAAATCATCAAACAATTGGAGGCTAGATCTCGAACTGCATCATGGCTCAAGGAGTAAGACAAAGCAACAGGACTTCACCCAACAAGATGAATAACAATATCCCTCCAATTTGAATCATCTCAATAAATTTAAAAGTCTTAAACTGTCCTCTGTAGAGGCATAGACTGGCAGAGTGGATAAAAATCAACAAGCCTAGTATCTGCTGTCTACAGGAAACATATACCCACAAAGTTGCCTTCTGGCTGAAAGTCAAGGGATGGAAAACTATTATGCAGTCAAACGGAAGTCAAAAGATAGCTGGGGTAGCTATAATATTTGCAGACATCATAAGCTTTAAAATAGCAAAAGTAAAAAGGGATAAAGATGGCCATTATATAATGGTGAAAGGGGAGATACAACGAGAAGATTTAGCAATTCTTAATATTTATGCACCCAATGTAGGAGGACCGAATTACATAAACCAAACCTTGCCTGATCTAAATACCATGTTAAACAATACTGCCATAGTAGCAGGAGACTTCAACACTCCACTGAATGAACTGGATAGATCCTCCAAACAGAAAATAAACAAAGAAATAATGGGCTTGAACACAGATATTGATAATAAAGTTCTGACAGATCTTTACAGAACATTCCACCCAAATAACATTGAATTTACATTTTTCTCGGCAGCATATGGATCCTTCTCCAAAATTGATGACATCTAGGCCACAAATAAGATCTCAAAAATTTCAAGAAAATAAGAATTATACTATGTATCTTCTCTGACCATAGTGGTATAAAATTACAGATTAATTCCTATAGAAACACTCACTGATTCACAAAGTCATGGGAAATAAACAAGTTATTATTGAAGAATTATTGGGTCAAGGAGGAAATCAGAGGGAATTCAAGAGTTTCTTCAAACAAAATGATAATGGAGACACGTTACCAAACCCTGTGGGATAGAGCAAAATCTTATCAGAGAGGAAAACTAATAGCAATAAATGGTCACATCCAAAACCCAGAAAGCTTATATACTGACAATCTAATGAATAGACTCAAGGAATTGAAAAAAGAAGACCTAGCCAATACCAATCCTACTAGAAGAAATGCAATAAAAAGATCAAAGCAGAACAAATTAAATGGAGAAAAAGAGAATTATACAGAATACCAACAACACTGGAAGCTGGTTTTTTGAAAAGATAAATAAAATTGATAGCCCTCTTTCTAGACTGACAAGAGCTCAAAGGGGAAGGACTCTAATAAACTCAATAAGAAATGATAAAGAAGAGATCACAACAGACACTGCAGAAATACAAAACATTATGTTTGACTACTATAAAAAACTATTTGCTCAAAAACTACATAACGAGGAGGAAATGGAAAAATTCCTGGATTCATACAAGCTCCATAAGTTCTCCCAGGATGTAACAGATTTCCTGAATAGACCAATCTCAAGCTCAGAAATTGGAGCAGTAATTAACAACCTGCTCAAATGGAAACATCCTGGACCAAGGACTTCAGAGTTCTAACAAACATACAAAGATGAACTCATACCTATACTACAGAAATTATTCCACAACATTGAGAAGGATGGTATTCTTCCTAACTCATTCTATGAAGCCAATATCACCTTGATACCAAAGCCAGGAAAGGATGCAAGAATAAAAGAAAATTACAGACCAATATCCCTCATGAATATAGATGCAAAAATCCTCAATAAAATCCTACCAAATACAATCAAGCAGCACATCAAAAAATAATTCACCATGAACAGGTGGGGCAATGCAAGGCTAGTTCAACATACGCAAGTCTATAAATGCAATTCACCTCATAAAGAAAAACAAGAAAAAAGAACATATGAGTCTCTCAATAGATGCACAAAATGCATTTGACAAAGTCCAACACAACTTTATGATAAAAACGCTGAACAAAATAGGCATAGGAGGATCATACCTTAAATTTATCGAATCCATTTATGATAAACCCACTGCCAATATTGTACTGAATGGGGAAAAATTGAAACAATTCTCTCTTCTAACAAGAACTAGACAAGGATGCCCACTATCTCCACTTCTATTCAACATAGTCCTCAAAGTCCTAGCTATAATTAGGCAAGATAGGGGTATTAAGGGCATTCACGTCGGAGCAGATGAGATCAAACTCTTGCTCTTCCCTAATGATATAACATTATACCTAGAAAACCCCATGGATTCATCCAAGAGACTCCTAGATTTGATATGAATTTGATAAAGTTTCAGGTTACAAAATCAACACACACAACTCAGAAGTATTCATATATGCCAAGAACCATCAAGCCAAAACTCAAATAAAAAATGCAATACATTTTACTATAGCCCCAAAGAAAATTAAATATCTAGGACTATATTTAATGAAAGATACGGAAGAATTATACAAGGAGAACTACTAAATGCTTAAAGAAGAAATTGTAGAAAATATAAACAGATGGAAATATCTAACTTGTTCATGAATTGGTAGAAGCAATATCATTAAAATGTCAATATTACCTAAAGTGATCTACAGAATTAATGCAATTACCATCAAAGTACCACCATCATTCGTTACAGATCTAGAAAAAAATAATTATTCACTTTGTAAGGAGCTAGAAAAAACCTCATATAGCCAGAGGATTTTAAGTAAAAAGAACAAACTGGGAGGCACCAGGCTTCCTAACTTCAAGCTGTATTATAAGCAATAAAAGTTAAATCAGCCTTGTGCTGGCACAAGAACAGAAAAACTGATATTTGGAATAGAACTGAGATTGTAAGATTAAAACATTCAGAATACAGTAACTTAATCTTTGATAAAGCAGACAAAAATATCCAATGGGGAAAGAATCTCTCTTCAATAAATGGTGCTGGGAAAACTGGAGAGCTACATGCAGAAGAATGAATCAGTATACCTACCTCTCACCTATCACAAAAATCCACACAAGATGGATAACAGACTTAAACCTAAGGCATGAAATCTTAAGAATCCTAGAAGAAGATATTGGGAAAGCCCTATCAGACATTGGCCTAGGAAAATAATTCTTGAAGAAGATCCCCAAAGCAATCACTGCAGCAACAAATATAAACAAATGGGACCTGATCAAATTAAAAAGATTATGAACAGCCTAGGAAACTATCATTAGCGAAAATAGACAACCTACAGAATGGGAGAAAATATTTTCTCTCAACGCTTCTGATAAAAGTCTAATAATAACCTATCTAGAGCTCAAAAGTTTTAACAATAAAAAAACAAACAACACCATCAAGAAATGGGTAACGGAAATGAACAGAAAGTTTTCTCAATAAGTCAGAATAATGACCAGAAAAATATTTTAAAATGCTCAATATTTCTAATCATTACAGAAATGCAAATCAAAACCATAGCGAGATACCATCTAACCCCAGTGAGATTGGCCCGTATCAAGAAATCCCAAAACAACCAATGCTGGCAAGGATGTGGAGAGACAGGAATACTCTTACACTGCTGGTGAGATGGCAAATTAGTGTAACCTTTGTGGAAAAGAATTTGGAGATACCCCAAACAGCTAAAAATAGAAATACCATTCCACCCAGCAATAGCATTATTAGGCATCTACCCCAAAGAGCATAAAGACATTCTATTATAAAGACATATCCACCCAAATTTTTATGGCAGCACAATTCACTATTGCAAGGATGTAGAAAAAACTCAAATGCTCATCAATTCATGACTAGATTATTAAAATTTGCCATATGTTTACAGTGTAATATTACTCAATTCTAAGAAACAACAGAGAGCTAGCACTTCTTATATAATCCTGGATTGAGCTTAATCCCATTATCCAAAGTGAGGTGACACAAGATCAGTGAAATGTGCTTCACATGTACTCGCCATCACATTGGTGCTGACCGAATATCAATATAGTGCTCAAAGGTTGGTGGTGTTCACCAGAATTTCGGGAGGTGGGGGCATAGACCCACATCTGAGGAATGTGGTGAACAGTGTGGAGGGGAAGGGCATACCTCTAACCTTTGCTAGGAAAAAGCAAAGTTATAAAATGTAAGAAAAATATTAGAGAAACTTTTATCAGGTGTCAGGCAACGGGGGGAAAAAGATGTGTTTATATATATATATATATATATATATATATATATATATATATATATATATATAAAATAAGTACAATGTGCATTGTCGGAGTTATGTACACACCTGAAGTTGTGACTCAAGTGGGGAGGAAAGACAATGGCAATGTATGTAACCTTAACATTTGTATCCCCATATTACACTGAAATAAAAAAGGGAAAAAAAGAAGTTATATATGCAACCATAACCCTAACACTAACACTAACCCTACACCCTAACCCTAACGCTATCCTAGTAGTACCTTGAATATATGATTACTTTTCTCTGAAAAGTGAAGCAGTGTGCAGAGTTTCTTGTCAAACACATAAGAAAGTATAAGTTCTTTCAAAAAGAACACGGAAAGGTAAATGTTTACAGTGACTTACACATAGTAGCCAAAAGGTGCATTGATTACACAATTTTTATTCTGACTGAAGCACTGTTAATAGTTTTGGGTCAAAGTCACATAAGAAGCATTAATTTCTTTCATAAAGAAGTTCCATATGCAAACCTAAACCTTAACTTAAAGCTGAAAATAAACAGAACCCTAACACTATCCTAAAAGTATCTTGAATATATGCTTGTTTTTTTCTGAGAACTGAACAGTGTGTATAGTTTCCGGCCAAATCACAAAAGAAACATTAAGTTTTTTCATAAAGAAGTCACATTTGTGACCCTAACAGTAAAACCTAAACCCTAACCCTAACCCTATACTACATGTAAGATGAATATATATGCTTGCTTTTATCTGAGAAATGAAGCAGATATATAGTTTCCTGTAATGCACACTTAAGAAACAGTAAGATTTTTCATAAAGAACTTTGAAAGGTAAATGTTTCCAGTGACTTACAAATAGTGGACACAAAGTTTGTTGATTACACACTTGATTTACTCTGAGAACTGAAGCAATGTGCAGAGTTTCCGAACAAATTCACACAACAAACATTAAGTTCTTTCATAGGGAAGTTACATATGCAACCCTAAACCTAATCATAATCATAAACCTTAATCCTAACCCTAACACTATCCCAGAAGTACCTTGAATATATGCTTACTTTTCTCTGAGAACTGAAGCAGTGTGTATAGTTTCCAATCTAACTCATATTACAAATAAAAAGTTCTTTCATAAAGAAGCTCCATATGTAGCCCTAGCCCTAATCCTAACCCTAAACACTAACTCTAACCCTAACACTATCCTAGATGTACCTTGAATATATACTTCTTTTTCTCTGAAAACAGTAGCAGTGTATATACTTCCTGGTCAAACTTACATAAAAAACAATAAGTTATTTCATAAATTTCCATATGCAACCCTAACACTAACTCTAATCCTGAACCCTAACCCTAACACTATCTTAGAAGTACCGTCAACATATGCTTGCTTTTATCTGAAATGTGGAACAGAGTATAGAGTTTCATGTCAAAAACACATAAGAAAGAGTACATTCTTTCATAAAGAAGTTCCAAAGGCAAATGATTAAAGCTTCAATTCTCAGAGTAAAGCAAGTTTATTATCAACACACTTTCTAGTTTCCTTTGATAACAAACTTGCCCTTCTCTGAGAATTGAAGAGTGTTTAGAGTTTCCTGTAAAACACACATAAGAAACAGTAAGTACTTTCATAAAGAACTTCCAAAAGTACATGTTTACAGTGACTTACACAAAGATGACACAATGTGCGTTGATTACACACATCCTTTTCTATGAGAACTAAAGCAGAGTTTATAGTTTCCAGTCAAACTCACATAACAAACATTAAGTTCTTGCAAAATGAAGTTTCATATGCAACCCTAATGATAAATCTAACGCTAAACCCGAACCCTAATCCTAATCTTAACACTGTGCTAGAATTACAATGAATATATGCTTGATTTTCTCTTAGAACTGAAGCAGTGAAACACACATAAGAAACAGTAAGTTTTCTCATGAAGAACTTTCAAAGGTAAATGTTTACAGTGACTTAGGAAAGGAAGCCACGAAGTGCATTGATTACACACTTGCTTTTCTCTGAGAACTGAAGCAGTGTTTATATTTTCCAGTCAAACTCACTAACAAGTCTAAGTTCTTTTATAAAGAAGTTCCAATGCAGCCCTAACCCTACCGTAACCATCAATCATAACTCTAAACCCTAACCTTAACCCTAACAGAATCCTACACATACCTTAAATATACACTTGCTTTTTATTGAGAACTGAAGCAGTTGTATAGTTTACAGTCAAACTCACATAGCAAACATTAAGTTCTGTCATAAAGTATTTCCAAAGGTAAATGTTTACACTGACTTATACAAAGAAGCCGCAAAGTGCGTTGATTACACACGTGCTTTTCTCTGAGAATTTAAGCAGTGTTTATAGTTTCTGGATAAACACACATAACAAACATTATGTTCTTTGATAAAGAAGTTCTGAATGCAAATGTTTATAGTGACTTACCAAAGGAATCTAGAAGCATGTTCATTACAGCTTGATTTTCTTTGAGAACTAAAGCAGTGCGCATTGTTTCCTGTCAAACTCGCATAACAAACATTATGTTCTTTCATAAAGAAATTCCATATGCAACCCTAACCCTAACCTTAAACCCTAAAACTAACAATACCCTAACACGACCCTTAAAGTAAATTAAATATATGCTTGCTTTTTTCTGAGAAATGAAGAAATTTGTACAGTTTCCTGTCAAATGTACATAAAAAAGAGTAGGTTGTTTCATGAAGAAGTTCCATATGCAACCCTAAGCCTAACACTAAAGCTAAATCATAATTGTAACCCTAACAATATCCTTGATGTACCTTGAATATATGCTTGTTTTACTATAAGAACTGAAGCAGTGTGTAGACTTTCCTGTAAAACACACATAGGAAACAGTAAGTTCTTTCACAAACAACTTCCAAAGGTAAATCTTTAGAGTGACTTACACAAAGAAGCCACAAAGTGCGTGGATTATACACATGCTTTTCTCTGAGAACTGAAGCAGAGTTTATAGTTTCTAGTAAAACTCACATAACAAACATTAAGTTCTTTCATAAAGAACTTGCATATGAAATCCTAACCCTAACTCTAATGCTAAACTCTAACCTTCACCCTAAACCTAACACTACCCTAGAAGGACCTTGAATATACGGTTGCTTTTCTCTGAAAATTGAAACAGAGTTTGCTGTCAAAGGCACATAAGAAAGTGTAAGAGTTTTCATAAAGAAGTTCCATAGGCAAATGTTTACAGTGACTTACCAAAAGAAGGTAAAAAGTGCACTGATTACACACTTCCTTTTCTCTGAGACCTGAAGCAGTGTGTACATTTTCCTGTAAAACACACATAACAAACAGTATATTCTTTCATAAACAAATTCCAAAGTATAATGTAAACAATGACTTATACAAAGAAGCCACAAAGTGTGTTGATTACACACTTGCTTTTATCTGACAATTGATGATGTGTTTATATTTACCAATAAAACTCACATAAGAAACATAATGTTCTTTCATAAAAAATTCCATATGCAGCTGTGACCCTAAACTTAACCCTAAACCCTAACATTATCCTTGAAGAACTTTGAATATATGCTTGCTTTTCTCTGTAAAGTGAAGCAGTTTGTAGAGTTTTCTGTCAAACACACATAAGAAAGAGTAAAATCTTTCATAAAGAAGTTCCAAAGGCAAATGTTTACAGTGACTTACACAAAGAAGCTAGAAAGTGTGATGGTTACACAATAGCTTTTCTCTGAGGACTGAAACAGGGTGTAGAGTTTCCAGTAAAACACACATCAGAAACAGTAACTTTTTTCATAAAGAATTTCAATAGGTAAAGGTTTCCAGTGACTTACACTAAGAAGCTACAACATGAGTTGTTTACACATTTCCTTTTCTCTGAGAACTGAAGCCATGTGTATAGTTTCTGGTCAAATTAACAAACATTAAATTCTTTCATAAAGAATTCTATATGCAACCGTAACCCTAACCCTAATGATAAACCCTAACATTAACCCTATTCTTAACAATATCCTAGAAGTACCTTGAGTATACGCTTGCTTTTCTCTGCAAACAGAAGTAGTGTGTAGAGTTTCCTGTAAAACACACAGAAGATATATTAAGTTTGTTCATAAAGAACGTCCAAAGGGGAATGTTTACAGTGACTTACATAAGGAAGGCAAACGGAAACTCACTTAACAAGCATTTAGTTCTTTTATAAAGTAGTTCTATATACAGACCTAACCCTAACACTAACCATAAACCCTAAACCTAACCATAATCACTATCCTAGAAATACCTTGAATATACACCTGCTTTTCTCTTAGAACTGAAGCAATGTGTAGTGAATCCTGTAAAATTCATATAAGAAAGAGTAACTTCCTTTATAAGGAAAATCCAAAGGCAAATCTAAACATAATGCTAACACTAAACCTAACCCTAACACTATCATAGAAATACCTTCACTATATCCTTGTTTTTCTCTAAAAAGTGAAGCAGTGTTTAGAGTTTTCTGTGAAATGCACATAACAAAGAGTAAGTTCTTTCATAAAGAAGTTCCAAAGGCAAATGATTACAGTGACATACGTAAATGTTTACAGTGATTTACACAAAGAAGCCAGAAACTGCATTGATTACACATGTGCTTTTCTCTGAAATCTGAAGCAGGGTTTATAGTTTCTGGTCAAACTCATATATCAAACATTAAGTTCTTTCATAAAAAATTTCCATATGCAACCCTAACCCAAACATAACTCTAAACCTTAACCTTAACCATAACCCTTACACTATTCTAGAAGTACCTTAAATATACGCTGGCATTTGTCTGTAAACTGTAGCACTGTGCGGAGTTTCCTGTCAAACACACATAAGAAAGTGTAAGTCCAAAACAAGGAAGTTTCAAATTTAAATGTTTACAGTGACTTACACAAAGAAGCAAGAAAGTAAGTTGATTACAAACATGCTTTGCTCTGAGAATTGAAGCAGTGTGCAGAGTTTCCTATAAAACACACATAAGAAACAGTATGTTCTTCCATCAAGAACTTCCAAAGTTAAATATTTACTAGGACTTACACAAAGAAGCCAGAAAGTGCATTGAATTCACACATGGTTTTCTATGAAAACCAAAGCAGGGTTTATAGTTTACGGTGAAACTCTCATAACAAATATTAAGTTCTTTCATAAAGAAGTTTGATATGCAACCCTAACCCTAACCCTAAACCCTAATCCTAACTCTGTCACTATCCAAGAAATACCAAGAAGATACTCTTACTATTCTCTGAAAAGTGAATCAGTGTGTAGACTTTTCTGCCAA
Organism: Mirza zaza; assembly: GCA_008750895.1. Lineage (NCBI taxonomy): Eukaryota > Metazoa > Chordata > Mammalia > Primates > Cheirogaleidae > Mirza > Mirza zaza. Next base: position 4,525 of record VSMD01069559.1, on the reverse strand, counting down.
ATGCACATAAGAAAGAGTAAGTTCTTTCATAAAGAAGTACCAATGGCACATATTTACAATGACTTACACAAAGGCGCCAGAAAGTGTGTTGATTACACACTTCCTTTTCTCTGATTACAGAAGAAGTGTTTGTAGTTGCTGAAAAAATTCATATAACAAACATTAAGTTCTTTCATAAAATAGCTCCATAAGCAACACTAACCCAACACTAACCCTAAACCTATCCCCAACACTATCCTAGAAGTACCTTGAATTTGCTTGCTTTTCTCTGTAAAGCATAGCAATGTGTATAGTTTACTGTCAAACACACATAAGAAAGTGTAAGCTCTTTCATAACAAAGTTACAGGGGGTAGAGCAAGATGGCGGATAAGAAAATCTGCCAGCCAGAGTGTCTCTGTAAAAAAGACAGATTTTAGAAGACAGTTGAAGAAATAAGCAAGCAGACAAGCATACATCAGACAAGGATTGGAAGGAGGGGTACCAGAGACTACAGGAGACTCCATGGGAGGCGGTTGTGGAGGAGAACAGGAAGAAGAGACCTCCCAAGAAGCTTGGAGACCAGCGGTAAGGGTATGTGGAATGGTTAACTTTCTCCTCCCTTGCATCTTGGACTGCTGGTGGGCTCCCCAGTGGTTGGAGAGACCGGCACACATCATCCCAGAGATGGCCACTGCCAGTGAGCAGTAAGCCTGTAGCAGACATGGCACCAGACTCCCAACTCCCTCGGGACACCTCCATGTGCAGAGACCCGAGCCACATGGCAGGTGCCATATTGCTTCATTCTCCCCTCCCCCTTCCCTATATGTGGCTGCCAAGACAGACTATATAGCCACCAGCTGGATGCATCTCCATGGAATGGGACCTTCCCTTTTAGGGCACTACAGCTGGCTGAGGGGTATTCAGATGGTGAGTTCCCTACCTGCCAGCTATCCCAGGTGCTGTTAACCTAATGATTCCAGGAGAACGGGCAGACCCTGAGGCTGAGAAACATCGACTTAGCTTAGGCTCCCCATAGGTGAATTAGGACTGGCACTCCTATCCTTGGTGGGGTCAGAAATTGAATTCTGGGGACCAGAGGTCATACCTGCAGATCAGATCCCATGTGCCCAGATCTCACATTGCCCAGGACACAGAAGAGATATTCATGAACAAGCCTACTAAGGTGTGTGTGCCTTCAGGGGCAGATCAGCATATTTGATGGCAACCCTCCTGCCAAAAGGGGGCAGTGTGCACAGACCAGGCGGCAACCCTGCTCAAGGAACTTTCCAGCCTGCATCAAAGCCAGGGGAGACTCAGTGGCATAAGGTCTGGCCTGCTGGCAGAGGCCCAGAAGAAGCTGTGGAGGTGGGGAGGGTGGAAAGGAGTGAGGCCTGCTCCAGACTGTGGGTCTCAGACAACCCCCACACACACAGACTTTCTGACTGAGTGAGGCCATTCCTTCCCCTCCCTGACAGCTTTTCCCAGAAGCAGAAAACAGAAATTTGACCCTTGCTAACAGGATTTCTGGTGCTTGAGGGCAGGCTTACCCAAACCCAGCTCTGCCCAGACTCATTCCGAGACCAGCCCCCACTGAGGTGGAGAATAAAGTCGCACATGGAAGTCCCAGGGCCCCACCGACCACCTGAGTCACTAGAGTGCCTCTCCAGATGAACAAGAGCTGGTTACAGGACCCAAAACAATAGTGTAGCCTGATCCTCCCAGCAAGTGGCAGCTACTGACAGGGAGGTCATTCTGCACATCTTTTTATGGCATCTACTGACTCATCATACAGTATGTGGACATATCTCATCACAAACACCACCTACAGGCTCAGAGACTAAACAGAGCATGTCATTATCTAAATGAAAAGCTAAAGGTGAGAAGCAACAACTGATCCAGATGGGCAGAAATCAGTGAAGAATATCTGGAAATGAGAAGACTCGATTGGAAAGCACACCCCCATAAAGGAACACCAGGCTGTTAGAAATGGACATCAACTAAATCAGACCACTAACTTGACAGAAGAAGAATTTCAAACATGGATTGTAAGAAAATTAAATAACTTGCAAGAAAAAATGTATAACTGAGAATCTTTAAACCGGTCCCGCACAGAAGATGGCAGATGAGAAACACCACCAGACAGAGTGTCTCTGAAGAAAAGACAGATTCTAGCAGAAATTAGAAGAAAGAAGCAAGAAGATGAGCCTACATCGGATGAGGATCGGCAGGAGGAGTACCTGAGACCACAGGAGACTCCACGGGAGGAGGTCGCGGAGGAGAACTGGAAGCTGGGACCCCCGGAGCAGCCTGGAGACCAGCGGGAAGGGTAGGTGGATCTGCCGTTTCCCCTCCCCTGCATCCCGGACTGCCGGTGGGCTCACCAGCAAGTGGAGGGACCTGCGGACACCAGCCCAGCGACAACCGCCGCCAGTGAGTGGTAAGCCAGTAGCAGACGCGGCACCAGGCTCACAAATCCCTCAGAGCACCTCCGTGTGCACAGACCCGAGCCGCGTGGCAGACTCCCTATTGCCTCCTCCTCCCCACCCCCGACCCTACCCGCGGCTGCCCAGAGAGACAGAGAGACAACATAGCCACCAGCCAGAGGCACCTCCAGGAAATGGGACCTTCCCTTTTGGGGCCCTACAGCTGACTAAGGGGAACTCAGACTGTGAGCTCTCTGCCCGCCAGCCCTCCCAGGTGCTGCTGGCACGGTGATCCCAGGAGAACGGGACAGAGCCTGAGGTTGAGAGACATAGACCCAGCTTGGGCTCCCTGTGGGTGAATTCGGACAGGCACTCGTCTCCCTGGTGGGGACAAAGTTTGAACTCTGGGACCCAGAGATCAGACCTGCAGACCACATCCTGTGCACCGAGGCCTCGTATTGCCCGGGGCACAGAAGGGATATACGTGAACAGCCTGCTGAGGTGTGTGTGCATTCAGCGGCAGATCAGCATCCTAGAAGGCAACCCTCCCCTCTAAGGGAGGCCATGTGACCAGCCCAGGTGGCATTCCTGCGCAGGGAACTTCCCCACTGGCATCACAGCCAGGGTAGGCCTGGTGGCGTGCTGACAACCAGGCCTGCTGACAGAGGCCCTGTCCTGCTGAGAGAGGCCCAGGAGTAGCTGCGGAGTTGGGGACGGTGGAAAGAGGCCAGGGCCGCTCTAGACTGTGGGTCTCGGACAGCCCCACCCCCACACGCAGACTCTCTGACTGAGCTGGGCCATTCTAGCCCCTCCCTGTCAGGTTTGCCTGGAAGCAGAGAACAGAACTTTGACCCCTGCTGATGACATTGTTGGTGCCTGAGGGTGGGCTTACCCAACTCAGCTCCGCGCAGACTCTCTACCCTTCCTCACTGAAGGGGAGAAAAGGACACACCTGGAAGTCCCAGGGCCCCACCGACCAACTGAGGAACTAGAGTTCTCTCTTTAGGAACAAGAGCTGATAACAGGACACAAAAACAACAGTGTAGCCTGTTCCTCCAAGCAAGCGACATCTACTGACAGGGAGAGCATCCTGCACACCATTTTCACGACACCTACTGACTGATTATACAGGGAGTGGTCGAATCTCATGCACACACACCACCTACCGGCTCAGAAACTAAACAAGGCGTGTGAATACCCAAACAAAAACCTAAAGAAAAGAAAAAACAACTGATCGACATGAGAAGAAATCAGCGAAGGAACTCAGGAAATATGAAGAACCAATCGGAAAACACATCCCCAAAGAGGAGCCCCAGACCCCTAGAAACGGACACCAACCAAAATAAGGCAACCAAAATGATAGAACAGGAATGTCGTATGTGGATCATAAGAACACTCACTGACCTGCAAGAACAACTCAATAACCAGCACAAACAAACCACAAAAAAGCTCTAGGATCTAGAAAAAAAGGTCACTAAAGAAATAGACACAATGAAGAAAAGTTTAACCGAACTCCTGGAAATGAAGAATCAAGTCAGGAAACTACAAAATACAGTAGAAAGTCTCAAGAACAGGGTAGACCAAACAGAAGAAAGAATCTCAGAGATTGAAGACAACGCCCTCCAATTAAATAAATCAGTCACAGAAATAGAGGAGAGAAACAAGAGAAAAGAACAAAGCCTACAGGAGCTGTGGGATTATGTGAAGAAACCTAATGTGAGGGTCATAGGGTTACCAGAAGGGGAAGAAGACAACACTCACAGGTTGGACAAGCTATTTGAAGATATAATAGAGGAAAATTTCCCAGGCCTTGCTAATAATCTCAATATACAAGTTCAAGAAGCTCAGAGGACCCCTGGGAGATTCAATGCAAATAGGAAGACGTCATGACATGCAGTCATCAGACTGACCAAAATATCAACTAAAGAGGCCCTTCTAAGAGCTGTAAGACGAAAGAAGCAAGTAACTTACAAGGGAAAGCCAATTCGAATAACATCAGACTTCTATAATGAGACTTTACAAGCAAGGAGAGACTGGGGCCCCATTCTCACTCTTCTGAAACAAAACAATGCCCAGCCTAGAATCTTATTCTCTGCAAAACTAAGCTTCGTATATGAAGGAG